>JASCZW010007934.1:0-57611 GCA_034211315.2 Aedes japonicus
TCCCAAAGCTTAATGATGCGCCTCTTATAATGAACTCACACGAACACACTCTCAAATATACTGTCAAAACGACACAGCAAATCAAAACAAAGGCGCAAATATGTACAGCAAGGTACTGACTTCAAGGTGTATTTCGGACCAAGGGGTTCTACAACAGTGAACCAATTTCAAATCGCTAGTTGCATATTGATTGTTGGTAATATTGAACAGAATTCCGTTACCTCTATACTTTTTAGGTCGATACTGGCCTTTTTCAGGTGGATACTTCTGCAGAAATTTATTTTCGATTCTTTACTTTTCCGTTTCAGTAAACGGAATTTAACATGGGTTGGGTATAGAAAAAGAAATTTCTTTCGAACACGATACCGACCTTTACGTAATAACCCAGCGGAACATTTTTCGAAAGTAAAAGTGGCACCTCCCATTAGTTTGCGTGGAACCTTACAAATTCCAATTTTATTTTTCTTTCTTTTCAGGTGGATACTGCTGCAGAAATTTTCTTATCGATTCTTTGCTTTTCAGTTCCAGTAAATGGAATTTAACGAATTTAACATGGGTTTGGGATAGAATGCCGACGATACCGACCTAATCTCTCGTGCATTAAATTGTAGCGGATGTAGCGGATAATAGAAGGAAAAGAATTACTCACTTTACGGAACAACTTGAATCGAAAACAACCGACGTACTTTTTTAACGTTGGACTACGTTTTTCTTTTCTATACCGGGTGCCGTTTCAAAAATTTTGAAAAATAGAGCGTTACGCAAAAGTGAAAGGTTTTTGAACGCTTATAACTCTGTTCGACTGAACGAAATGACTTCATTCATGCATCATTTTATCAAGAAGACTCACAAAATTTTCGCATCAAAATTTGAATGAGGTTCAATTAGTATAAGTAGTTCAATTATTCGTTTGAAAATGACCTTCTTTTGCTCCCATACAAATTTGCATATCAACAGGTTGAAAAATGTGTTTTCCCTAGCAAGGTCATAGGAAACGAGCAACTAATGTCTTCTTCTTCTTCAAAATAACTTTTCCCCATCAAACACAAATTTCTGAACGCACAAAGCTATTGGTCGAAAAATGACATCATATTTGCGCTACGCTCTGATTGGTTCATACTGCCACATTAACCGTGCCAGCAATTGCGAAACATGTGGGGAACGACCGAACGCAATAATCAGTCTTCATTCCAGTTTTACCAAGCGACACGATCGGTCGTGTTTTTCGCTCCCTCGCAGTAAAAGTTTTTTCTCCCGTTTTTCGCCCTCGCCCGCTTTCTCGCGATTGCGTGTTCGGTTCGCGACCTATCGCCTGCGCTTGCTCATCTTCTGGTGGTGGCAATGCAGAAAGAAGTATTGCAAGAGTTCGGAAACATTTCCCGCTCGACCTATTGCCGTGGCAATGGGTCGAATAAAATCGACCAACGGCGACATCCGCTCCCGAATCATTACCGCAAGCCAGGCAGCTCAAGCGGCTGCGCGCACGATGACGCTGATCCAGTGGATTCAACGCCCGTCTACTAGCGAGCAATCAATTCGCCGTGCTTCCGGTACAGGAGGTGCCGAAGAAGGTGAAGAGTTCCCCCGCTTTTCACCACGTCAAAGGACATTGCTGCACTCAGGACCGAGCTTGCAGCTATCAAAATCCATCCGCTGTACAAGCTGTGCAGTAATGGCATTAAAATAATGTGCTCGACGGAGGCTGACTACCGTGCTGTCGGCGCTCACCTAGTCGCCAAACAACATGAGTTTTACACGCACGATGTGCCCGGAAGCAAGCCGTATGAAGGTGATTCTGCGTGGCCTTCCAGAACTCACTCCGGAGTCAATCTTCGCAGAGCTGCAAGCGGCGGCATTAAAGCCTCAGAAGGTGTTTCCCATCAGGCGCCAGCAGCACGGAAACTACCGGGACCAACTCTATCTGGTCCATCTTGGAGAAGGGATCCGTCACGATGGTGGAGCTGATGAAAACACGGGCCCTTTTCAACGTCATCGTCGAGTGGGACCGGTATCGTCCAGAGACAGCACGACGTGACGCAATGTGGCAACTGCCTTGCGTTTGGACATGGAACTCGAAACTGCCACATGAAACCACGATGTGGCAAGTGTGCCGGAGCGCACAGCACCAAGGATTGTGCCCCGATGGAAGAAGGTGCCGCTACCGAAGTGCGCCAACTGTGGCGCGTAACCATGAGAGCAGCAATCGAACCTGTCCAAAACGTGCGGAGTTTTTGGCTATCCGAAAGAAGGCGTCCACCAAGTCTCGGCCTGGTCAACGCCGTCCACCACCTCCGAATGAACGAGGAGAATTTCCCGTCGCTTCGGTATCAAGTGCCAAACCTACCACCGATCCCATTGAATCACCGCCATGCAAACCGCCCGTCAGCTTCGGTTCATCATCGTTTCGCGACTGCCGCCGCCGCCCCCAACCCGGCTCCTCCTCCAGGCTGGGGCAATCCGATCGCAGTACCTTCACACAACCACCCGTCGATGGACAGCTCTACGACTCGGAGCAAATGGTCGAGTTCGTGCAAGAGCTCTACCGCCAACCACGTTCCTGCCGCTCCAAGGAGGAACAGCTCAAAGCCGCCACATCCGTGACGATGAAATTTATCTTCAAACATGGACCATAATCGCACCATCAGCATCCTAAATTGGAATGCTTGTTCCATCCGGAACAAAGCCATTGAGCTCGGTGACTTCCTTAACAGGAAGGCCATCGACATCGCCATCGTCACCGAGACACATCTCAAGCCGGAACATCAGCATCATTCATCCCGGGATACCGGATTGTGCGACTTGATCGTAGCGGCTCTAGTGGAGGAGGAGTTGCGATCGCCCTGCGCTAACAACATCAACTGCCATCATGCTTCCGAGCTTCCAGCTGCGGTCTATCGAAGCCATCGGAGTCGAGGTAGAAACTGCTGTCGGCTCAATCAGCATCATCGCGGCCTATTGTCCCAAGCAAGCCAGTACCAACAACGGAACAACAACGGTCCTGCGAAACGACATCCGTAAGCTAACTCGGAGGCAGGGGCAGTTCATCATCGCCGGCGACCTAAATGCGAAACACGAAACCTGGGGGAACACCCGGCGGAATCGGAACGGAATAGTCCTGCAGGAAGACCTGGAAGAGGGACATTACACCGTCCTGGGCCCGGATACTCCCACCCGGTTGAGCAGATCCGGGGTCCATTCGACAATCGACATCTTCCTCACCAACATGAGGAACAACATCGCCCAGCCGATCGTACACCAGGAGCTCAGCTCGGACCACTATCCGGTGGTGGCCGAAGTTGGCTCCTCGGTCAACCGGCATCGAATCACCAGACGGAACTACCATCGCGCCAGTTGGGAAGGTTCCGACAACACGTTGACGACAACATCGATTTCAACATGCACCTTGATTCGGTTGATGACATCGAACGACAGCTGCAGAGCATCGAGCAAGCGATCTCCCAGGCCCGGGAGCAACATGTACCGGTGATAGATCAGGTGAGTGACTCTGTACCCATTGATAGACCCACTAAAGAACTTATTCAATTGCGAAACGCCATTCGAAGGCAATACCCAGCGAACTGGTTTGCCAACGCTCAAACGTCACTGTAATCGAGTGACCAAAATGATTAAGGCCAGAATGGTGGACCTTAGAAATAATGATTTCGCTGACAAAATCGCTCTCTCCCAGATTGTGCTAAGCCGTTCTGGAAGATGACAAAAATTTTAAAAACTAAGCCAAGGCCCATTCCACCGTTGATCCCACTAGACGTCAATGACTCTAGGGATCGGTTGATAACACCTGCAGAGAAGGCTGATGAGATAAGTCAACACTTCGTCAGCTCCCACAATCTCGGTCAAAACATCGTCAGTCCACACGAAGCTGCCGTTAGCGCGCTTATAACTAACATCGACCAAAGTCCTAACGACTTCTCCGAAGATTTGGAGATCTCAGCTGACGAATTGTTGACTTATATCAAGACCTCAAAGAACATGAAGGCCCCAGGTTTCGACAACATCATGAACTTGGAGCTCAAGCAGTTGAGCCCCTAGTTCTACAACCATCTGGCGGTGGTGTTTAACCAATGCCTCCGTCTTGGCTACTTCCCATCGTGCTGGAAGTCAGCCAAAGTCATCCCCATTCGGAAACCTGGGAAAGATCCTTCATGTTCCAGAAGCTACAGACCAATCAGCCTTCTCTCAGGTCTATCTAAACTGTTTGAGAAAGCGATCCACCGTCGGCTTCTAACATCTGCTGACGAGCTCAATATCCTGTTGGATGAGCAGTTCGGTTTCCGACATGGTCGCTCAACAGTCCATCAACTTAATCGAGTCATGAACATCCTCAGGCGGAACAAGTCTGTTTCGAAAACATCCGCTATGGCCCTTCTCGATATCGAGAAGGCCTTCGATAATGTGTGGCATGATGGCTTGGTGTACAAGCTCAAGCGATACAATCTTCCAATCTTCCTGGTGAAGATTATTAAAGATTATCTCTCTGACAGGACATTCCGTGTTTCGTTGCATGGTGCAGTTTCCGGTAGTCAGGAGATCTCCGCCGGTGTTCCGCAGGGAAGTATATTAGGTCCACTTCTGTTCAATCTATTCACCTCGGATATACCCCGCTCCTGAAAATGGATCTCTGTCGTTGTTCGCCGATGATACCGCAGTCGTCCACAATGGTAGGGTAATAAGAGCGCTTGCCGCGAAACTGCAGCGAAACCTGAATGTTCTGTCAGAATACTTCACTGAATGGAAGATTTGTATCAACGCAGCGAAAACCCAGGTCATCCTGTTTCCACATTCTAATTCTCCCAGACTTGTCCCGCCTGAGAATTGTAAAATAAGCCTGAACAACACAACGGTGGAATGGACCAAATCAGCTGTCTATCTTGGTGTCACTCTAGAACAGCGAAGCTTATTTTCAGGGATCAGGTTGACAAAACTGTCACAAAATGTAATACTCTGTTGAAACTACTGTACCCATTGATCAACAGAAGGTCTACATTATCCCTAAAAATAAGCTTGCTGTCTACAAGCAAATTATACTTCCGGTCATCGAGTATGCAATGCCAATCTGGGAGAGTTGTGCAAAAACACATCACCTGAAACTTCAGAGAGTACAAAACAAGTTCCTCAGGATGATAATGAACACCCCTCCGAGGACAAGAACATCTGAGGTCCACCGTCTGGCCGAGATAAAAATGCTCGACGATCGCTTTAGTGAGTCTATCAATCGGTACAGGGCACGCTGCCTGACATCGGATCACCAGATCATTCAGAATCTGGTTCCCCACCCCTAGGATTTTCCAATTGTAGTTTTAGTTGTAGATTAGGTAGGTTATCAAATTTTAACAAACAATGCCCCAAGGGCTGCACGGGCAATTTCATGTTAAACATAAACACACTAAAAACACCAAACACAAACAATTCATTAACAAAGCTGAAGAGCCCATTGGGCTGAAACACTTAATCTGTTAAATTAGTTTATACGACAAAAAACTGATAAATAAAAGCATATTTTACTACTTTACTCGACAATTTGAAACGAAAATCCCAATCAAACAAACTCTCAAGCTGAGAATTTTAAATTGACAGTAGCAAAGATGGATTTGTATCTGGTAGCATTTATTGATTCATCGCGGGTTGCGCCAACCAGCCAAAATTTTCCCGACAGCTCGCCCTCCATGCAGGCGTTTTTGCAGTTGCGAATTGGCACTATATTAGGCGCACAAACCAAACGAAATAAAAGTTTGATTCTTTTTAAACAACTCTTTTGATTTAATTGGTTGTCCTCAAAAGGACAGATTATCAATTAATGGATAGCGCCAACCAGCTGGGTAAAATTTTTACCGACGGCACCGAACTTAATTCAAGATTAGTTCATTCTTGAATAATCAACTCTTTTATTTGAATTAATTGTCCTTAAAAGGACAGATTATTTCCACCTTCTGCTGACTGCTACTCGCCCCCAAGGACGCTTTCCCCAAACAGCAGAGTTTTCGAAGTCGCGACGAAACAATCGCCACGATGAGGTAAGATGGCGGCTTGCACAAAACCGACGCGATTGTACGCCCTCATAATCCGCCATTTTACCTCATCGCGATGATCGCTGTTTGAGAGAGCCTTGCTACTTTCCACCACCAGCTGCCTCTGCACCAGCTCCGCTGCCGTACAAATGAAGGCTCCACCAAACTGCAGCAATTTTTAGCCACCGCGGCAGCGTCACGGTGGAAAAATCGCCGCTGTGAGATTACATGGCGGCTTATGGAGCGCACAAACCAACGCGATTAAAATACGCATCGCGTTGGTTTGTGCGCTCCGATAAGCCGCCATGTAATCTCACAGCGGCGATTTTTCCACCGCGATTTCGCTGCCGCGTAGCTAAAACTGCCGCAGTTTGGTGGAGCCTTCATTTGTACGGCAGCGGAGCTGGTGCAGAGGCAGCTGGTGGTGGAAAGTAGCAAGCCTCTCCCAAACAGAGATCGTCGCGATGAAGCAAAATGGCGGATTAAGAGGGCGCACAATCGCGTCGAATTTGTGCAAGCCGCCATCTTACCTCTTCGTGGCGATTGTTTCGCCGCAACTTCGAGAACGCTGCGGTTTGGTGGAGCCTTGAAGCAGCTCCCTGCGACCAGCTCCCTGCGACCTGCTCTCTGCGACCAGCTTCCTGCGACCAGCTCTCTGCGACCAGCTCCCTGCGTCTAGCTCACTGCGACCAGCTACCAGCGCTCCCTCCGCACAGCTTCAATGCTGCCAAACGACTGAAGCAAAAATTTACTTACTTAACATGTTTTATATTTCCATTTGTTTGTCTTAAATACTATTTTTTACATTTTAAGTGTTTTAGCCCTTGGGCTCTTCAG
Organism: Aedes japonicus; assembly: GCA_034211315.2. NCBI lineage: Eukaryota > Metazoa > Arthropoda > Insecta > Diptera > Culicidae > Aedes > Aedes japonicus. The sequence goes on from JASCZW010007934.1 coordinate 6,864, forward strand.
CTTTGTTTAATTTTATGTGTTTGGTGTGTTTAAAGTGTTATGTGTTTTACATGAAATTTTCTGTTTAGCCCTTGGGGCATTGTTTGTTAAAATTTGATAACCTACCTAATCTACAACTAAAACTACAATTTGAAAATCCTAGGGGTGGGGAACCAGATTCCGGATGATCTGGTGATCCGATGTCAGGCAGCGTGCCCTGTACCGATTGATAGACTCACTAAAGCGATCGTCGAGCATTTTTATCTCGGCCAGACGGTGGACCTCAGATGTTCTTGTCCTCGGAGGGGTGTTCAGGATCATCCTGAGGAACTTATTTTGGACACGCTGAAGTTTCAGGTGATGTGTTTTTGCGCAGCTCTCCCAGATTGGCATGCCGTACTCGATGACTGGAAGTATGATTTGCTTGTAGACAGCAAGCTTGTTTTTCAGGGATAATGTAGACCTTCTGTTGATCAATGGGTACAGTAGCTTCAACAGAACGTTACACTTTGTGACCGTTTTGTCAACCTGCTCCCTGAAAATAAGCTTGCTGTCTATCGTAACTGCCAAGATAGACAGCTGATTTGGCCCATTCCACCGTTGTGTTGTTGAGGCTTATTTTACAATCCTCAGGCGGAACAAGTCTGGGAGAGTTGGAGTGTGGAAATAGGATGACCTGGGTCTTCGCCGCATTGATACAGATCTTCCATTCGGTGAAGTATTCAGACAGAACATTCAGGCTTCGCTGCAGTTTCGCTGTAAGCGCTCTTATTACCCTACCATTGTGGACGACTGCGGTATCATCGGCGAACAACGACAGAGATCCATTTTCAGGGAGCGGGGGTATGTCCGAGGTGAATAGGTTGAACAGAAGTGGACCTAGTATACTTCCCTGCGGAACACCGGCGGAAATCTCCTGTGCATCAGAAACTGCACCTTGCAGCGAAACTCGGAATGTTCTGTCCGACAGATAATTTTTAATTATCTTCACCAGGAAGATGGGAAGATTGTATCGATGCAGCTTGTACACCAAGCCATCATGCCACACGTTATCAAAGGCCTTCTCGATGTCGAGAAGTGCCATGGCAGATGATTTTGAAACAGACTTGTTCCGTCTGAGGATGTTACTGACTCGATTAAGTTGGTGAATTGTCGACCGACCACGTCGGAAGCCAAATTGTTCGTCGAGCAAGATGTTCAGCTCGTCGGCAGATGAGAGAAGCCGACGGTGAATCGCTTTCTCAAAAAGTTTTGATAGTCCTGAGAGAAGGCTGATGGGCCTATAGCTCTTGGAACATGAAGGATCTTTCCCAGGTTTCTGGATGGGAATGACTTTGGCTGACTTCCAACACGAGGGGAAGTAGCTAAGTCGGAGGCATTGGTTGAAGACCATCGCCAGATGGTTATAGAACTGGTGGCTCAATTGCTTGAGCTCCAAGTTCATGATATTATCGAAACCTGGGGCCTTCATGTTCTTAGCCGCTTTGATATAGGTCAACAATTCGTCAGCTGAGACCTCCAACTCTTCCGAGAAGTCATTGGGACTTTGGTGGATGTTGTTTACAAGCTCGCTAACGGCAGCTTCGTGTGGACTGACGATGTTTAGTCCAAGATTGTGGGAGCTGACGAAGTGTTGACCTATCTCAACAGCCTTCTCTGCAGGAGTAATTAAGCGATCCGTGGAGAGATTGCTGTCAAGTGGGATCAACGGTGGAATGGGTCTTAGCTTAGTTTTTAAGATTTTTGTCAACTTCCAGAACGGCTTTGCACAATCTGGGAGAGAGCGGATCTTGTCGGAAAAATTGTTGTTTCTGAGGTCCACCATTCTGGCCTTAATAATTTTAGTCATCCGATTGCAATGACTTTTTAAAGTAGGCAAACCAGTTCGCTGGTATTGCCGTCGGGTAGCGTTGCGCAATTGAATCAGTTCTTTGGTGGGTCTATCAATGGGTACAGAGTCACTCACCTGATCTATTACCGGTACATGTTGATCCCGGGCCTCGGAGATCGCTTGCTCGATGCTCTGCAGCTGCCGTTCGATGTCATCAACCGAATCAAGGCGCATATCGAAATCGATGTTGTCGTCAACGTGTTGTCGGAACCTCTCCCAACTGGCGCGATGGTAGTTCCGTCTGGTAATACGATGCCGGTTGACCGAGGAGCCAACTTCGGCCACCACCGGATAGTGGTCCGAGCTGAGCTCCTGGTGTGCGATCGGCTGGGCGATGTTGTTTCCCATGTTGGTGAGGAAGATGTCGATTGTTGAATGGACCCCGGATCTGCTCAACCGGGTGGGAGTATCCGGGCCCAGGACGGTGTAATGTCCCTCTTCCAGGTCTTCCTGCAAAATTATTCCGTTCCGGTTCCGCCGGGTGTTCCCCCAGGTTTCGTGTTTTGCGTTTAGGTCGCCGGCGATGATAAATTGTCCCTGCCTCCGAGTGAGCTTGCGAATGTCGTTCCGAAGGACCGTTGATGTTCCGTTAGCGGTGCTGGCTTGCTTGGGACAATAAGCCGCGATGATGGTGATAGGGCCGATAGCAGTTTCGATCTCGACTCCGATGGCTTCGATGGACTGCAGCTGGAAGCTCGGAAGTAGTTGGCAGTTGATGTTGTAGCGCAGGGCGATCGCAACTCCTCCTCCAGTAGAGCCGCTACGATCAAGTCGTACAATCCGATATCCAGGGATGGAAATGTTCAGTTCCGGCTTGAGATGTGTCTCGGTGACGATGGCGATGTCGATGACCTTCCTGTTAAGGAAGTCACCGAGCTCAGTCGTTTTGTTCCGGATGGAACAAGCATTCCAATTAACGATGCTGATGGTGCGTTTATGGTCCATGCTTGCACAGGAACTTCATCGTCACGGATGTGGCGGCTTTGAGCTGTTCCTCCTTGGAGCGGCAGGAACGTAGTTGGCGGTAGAGCTCTTGAACGAACTCGACCATTTGCTCCGAGTCGTAGAGCTGTCCATCGACGTGTGGTTGCGTGGAGGTACTGCGATTCGAATTGCCCCAGCCTGGAGGAGGAGCTGGGTTGGGGGCGGCGGCGGCAGCCTGCGAATCGTTGCTGAACGGATGGTGGTGGGCGGTTTGCTTGGCGATGGTTCAATGGAACCGGTGGTAGATTCGGCACTTGGTACCGGAGCGCCGGGAAGTTCTCCTCGTCCATTCGAGGTGGCGTGCGGCGTTGGCCAGGCCGAGACTTGGTGGACGCCTGCTTGCGGATGGCCAAATACTCCGCTCGTTTGGGACAGGCTCGGTTGCTGCCTTCGTGGTTAGCACCACAGTTGACGCACTTTGATGAGGCACCTTCTTCCATCGGGGCACAATCCATCGTGCTGTGCGCTCCGGCACACTTTCCACACCTGGGCTTCATGTGGCAGTTTCGGGTCCCATGACCAAACGCCAGACACTTACCGCACTGTGTCACGTCTTGCTGTTTTGGGCGGTACCGGTCCCACTCGATGATGATGTTGGAGATGGCCCGTATTTTCTTGAGATCGTCGATCGTGACGGAACCCTTCTCTAAATGGACCAGATACAGTTGGTCCCGGTGGTTTCCTTGCTGCTGACGTCTGATGGCGAACACCTTCAAAGGTTTCAATGACACCGCCTGCAGCTCGGCAAAGACGTATTCCGGAGTGTAATCTGGGAGGCCACGCAGAATCACCTTCATCGGCTTGTTTCCGGGAACATCATGCGTAAAAAACTCATGTTGCTTGGCGATCAGATGAGCGCCAGCAGCACGGTACTCAGCTTCAGTCGAGCACATTATTTTTATGCCCGTACTGCACAGCTTAAACATCGGAGTTAGTTTAATTGCTGCAAGCTCCGTCTTGAGCGCAGCAATGTTCTTCGACGTGGTGAAAAGCGGCGGGATTCTCACCTTCTTCGGTACCTCCTGTACCGGGAGCGCAGCAAAACGATTGCTCGCTAGTAAACGGGCGTTTGGATCCGATGTGTCGGCGTCGTCATGCCGTTGCCGCTTGGAGCAGCTCGGTGTGCTTGCGGGAGCTGATGCCGCCGGCGTGGTTGTCACCACGTGTTGGTTTTTACGACCCATTGCGACGGCAATAGGTCGAGCGGAAAAGGTTGCACACGCTGGCAATGTTTCCCTTTGGCTTGCCAACGCTAGCAAGTTGGCAAGAGCTGGCGAAATATCACGAGCCGGGCGCGCAATCGCGAGAAAGCGAACGAGAGGGAAACACGAGAAACAAAACTTCGAACCGAGAGAGCGAAAAACACGTCCGTACGTGTCGCTTGAACGAACTGGAATGAAGCAAAATTTTTCCTAAGTGTGCTTTTTATGCCGTTCTCAGCTGCGTGCGAGACGTACATGGAAAGTCGAATGACATGATTGGTTAAAGTCCCTCTCTAACACAAAGAAGAAGAAGATGATGCAAGACGTTCCTTGCTTCGATTTGAAATCTGTGATAGGAAATTTGGTAAATTTACTCTGCAAAATGACATTATAAGACATCACCTTATATTTGCGTTATTTTCAATAGTTTACTATTGATTGAGAAAAATGTTTGACAATTGAATTGGAGCGCGGTAAAATTTCCGACCGATTGATGAAGAAATCATGTAAATCTATCGTGGATTATTTGAGTTATTCGCGTACAAAACGTACGGTTTTTCGTGACGGTCGCAAAATTTTAGATTTTCATTTGACACCCTACCCTTGCCGTAAGACGTAGTCTACGTCAAAATATTGGCTTTGGAAGGCAATATGCAGCTGTGGTTGAGCAAGCCACAGCTGCATCACTACCGGAACGGTAAACAAGGAAATATACCGTAAAGAACGTCTAAAGAAGCGATTGTTACCATTCCTACGCAGCCATGATGCTCCCTCGCTATTCTGTCCTGATTTGGCATCTTTTCACTACGCGTAAGTTGTTCTGGAATTGTATAAAGCGAATGGAGTCAGTGTTGTACCGAAAGAGGCGAGTCCACCTAACTGTCCGGAACTGCGACCGATCGAGCGGTATTGGGCTCTCGTGAAGAGAGAATTTAAAAGTTCTTAGTTTCTTTATGCAGCCTCATTAAGTAACTGTAACTAGTTATAAGATGACTCATAATGCACAATTACATCTTGGATTGCATCTTGGATTGAACTAGTAGCAAATTTGTTTTATTCCAAATTCAATCTGTCCCGATTTTGTCGCGAACAAGCCTTAGTTGCCATTTAGAGAAGAGTAGTTGACAGTCAGGCGCGCCACTTTAAGGTATATATAAATTATGCTGAAATGAGCATCCGTTATTGTCAGATCAGCTGTTATTACACAAAGAACCAAAAGATGATCCTTGGGACCAGCATTTATCCTCAATGTGTAAAAACTGGTGATCCCAAACCAAGTCAATACCGGCGCCGGCCTCGTCCGAATGTAGGTCAAATAGGGAACGGGTAGGAATATGTTGACGTGATACTCGCTTTATAGAAAGCCGACAACACCTCTGCACTTCAACGAGAAATCACTGGAATGTTGCATAAAATGGTTGGGTTGGCAGCCGGATCCGTTTTGGTAAACGGTGTGCTGAGTTCAACTGACGTCGGTAGCGAATAAGATATTTAACTATATTCCCGATTTATTCTCTGTACAGAGATGCACATTAATGCTATTCAAATTTTGGCACCGATTTAAACCAACAGTAATAATGCTGTTGGGGCCACTCACAAGTGTGGGTGGTTTATTTCAATAGAATACAAGAAAACGTTAAGAACATCGAGTTTGACGACCGATTTAAACCAACAGTAGGGATGCTGTTGGGGCCACACACAAGTGTGGGTGGTTTATTTCAGCATAATACAAAAGTATTTTAAAACACCGGGTTTGAGGATCGATTTAAACCAACAGTAGCGATGCTGTTGGGGCCACTCACAAGTGTGGGTGGTTTATTTTAATGGAATACAAGAATACGTTAAGCAAATCAAGTTTGAGGACCGATTTAAACCAACAGTAGGGATGCTGTTGGGGCCGGTATATATGAATTCTAGACAAAATCGTCAAAAGGTGGAAAGTAACATTTTTAAACAATGACTTAAAACGTAAATTTCCTGGAAATGCCAGGTTGTTAACATCGACATCCACTACCAACGGGAAGGTAATAACTCCTTGTATCTATTTCTTGTGCTATTTGGTTCGTGGGAGCAAACAGATCCCAGAAAAATACGCTAGAAGTCATTGTTTACAAATGTTACTTTCGACCTTTTGACTATTTTGTCTAGAATTATGTTGAAATGCTGAAAAACAAATTAGACCTTCTATGATTGTCTTGTTGCTCCATGCTCTTAAGGTGAATGTGAATGTCAAATGAAAAATGATTACATTAATGGATATGCAGTAAAACTTGAATGAGAATAAAAAATATACATTTATATTTCAAGGTAAAATATCTTCAGTCACATACTTTGCTAATATCAAATTAACAACATTGCCCAGGCTAATGGAAACGTGAGGTAAGAAGTTGTGATGATCAGAGATCGATCGCATCCTCCTTCCAGGTTGTCAACTCATCATCTGAACCCTATGCCGTGCAGCTTATGTATATTTATAATAAGATAAGATATGGATGTAGAAGAAAACTACAAAATTGAGATGATAATCATGAAGTTTCAGAACTCTAGGATATTTATCTCTTAAGTGCAATAGGCAGGTTGAATAAATAAAAACTAATTCATATGACATTTGGCTGTAAACAGATGTTCTGCAAAGTGGTAAGTTGTAATTTTCGAATCATGTAGGTGTCGTGACCTGACCGAGGATTTCAGCCTCGATTTGCTTCACTGTTGCTACTGCTTTGCTGGCAAAGCTCGTCACAAGAATGAATTCTTTTCTTTTTTCTCGTTTGAGCCATCCTTGACAGCTCAGAGTGTAGGGCCAGTAATTTTGACTATATGCCCTAAGAATGAATTGAATCCGCACACCTAGTTGGTATTTATAGCTAACAGCCTCTCCTGTCAATGCGTTGCATTGGTGTTGTTTGTTCCTACGAATTTTGCATAGCTTACTACAAGTATTATTTTGTTTCACGCTCAAGTTGATTACACTCAAATCAAATGATTATACCCAAATCGAAAGCTAAATTAATACTCTTAGAATCATACAAAGCATCTTAACATTTCATTCACACATACTCTGTATACTACAACAAGGAATCGAGAATTTCAAAGTGATAAAAGGAAACATGTGATTCCAATTTTCAGCACAGGTAATAAATTTATTGTTGTTTAGGTTTATGAAATAATCATTTGCGCAGATAGTTCCGATTTATACAAAATTTCTAAAATTCATTAAGATACTTCCTGAACAACTTACGAGCAAAATTAGCACTTATGCGATACATTCACAACATATAGATTTTCATTTCCATTTGACTCTCAACTAGATTTTGTTCGTGTGAGATTTGTAATTCTGAAAGCAATAACCTTCAAAGCAAATGTTTTCCAAAATCATACACCCGTCGCCTCTATCGCACCCATTTTCACGAATCACCAACAACAACAACCACCAGACGGCATGGCACGTGCCACAGGCCACACGTGACTTCATCAGCTGCTGCACTCGAAAAACTCACCACGGATCATAAGTTAGTTGAGCTGCCGTCTATTGTTTCCCGATTGGTGCCCATTGTGCAGCCGCCGTTAATTCAAGGGGAAAATGATTGTTTTCTCTGTGACCTCATCCACTTGTTATCCCATTATTACTACGTATCAGGAAGCAACAAGGCACTAAGAGGAAGGATACAATCAAGCAAAGGCACACGGTGACAAACAAATTATCGGATCTTCGGCGACGGAAAAACAAAAATCCCGGTTCGATCTGATCTGGATGGTGGATTACATGAATAATTTATCACCGCAAAGTAGCATCCCGAGGCCGAGGCAGGGCGAACACACAGGAGGCTGGGTGGTTGTTGCTCTTTTCTGATCGCTTCTCGAAGTCGGCGCATGCTGTGCGGATGTCGAGGGGGAAGATTTCAGTAGGGCTAATAGCTTCCCATATAGACAGTCAAGTGTCGCAGCCGGATGAATTAAAATAGAAGCAGTATATTGCGAGCGAAGTTGGGAGGATGACAATCGTGAAATGATGATAATCAATCAGCAGAAGCAGCGTGGGAGAGGGGAGTGGGCTGCGCACTTGTCTGGCGGTCGGGTGCTGTTCGAGCAACGCGTGTGCAGCGCGTTCTCAGACGCACATGTCACTTTTTGGACCGAAACACGATGGCGGTTGGAAGGAATATTGAGGGGGAGAGAGAGAAACATTTTCCAATTTTACTATGGTCGTAAAACGTTGTTTGAGGACTTTTCGAAGTGACACTAGGAGGAAAATGGTGATTAAAAAGTTTTCCCGTTCGATGAATCGGTTGTAACCTTTCCGGTTACGGTCGTCGGTTAGGTTGCGTGAAAGATTTAATTAAAATTCAACGACCTTTTGTGTGTTTCATTTACCTGTCCGTTGACGACAGGTCGATCTTATTTGTACGAGCAGGTAGGGGGTTAGGGCCATTTTGTTTGCAGAATCTTTGATGGCATGTTTCATCGGAGTTTTACATTCTATCACTGTGACCAGTTAAGCTTTGGAACGAAGCTTTGTTGGTGGTTATTGTATTTCAAAAGAAAGTTGAGGTACTTTTTATCCGAAATTCTTTTAAATTTTGAATTCAAGTTTCATTTACGAACAGTGAAGGGAAGCGGGAGTCTGTAAATTTAATTTGTGATTTAAATCCTCGCTATATGGGATTTACAGTATGACCCATAAATGAATGCAAAAAATTAATAACTGGTTTTTGGGTATGTGGAATTTTTAAGTATTGTGCTGTCCAATCAAAAAGTTGTGTTCAAATTAAATCAGTTGTGTATAAGCTTATAAGAGAGAAATCAAGCTGAACAATACATAAGGTCCTAAGTAACATTAGAAGCCTCTCTTCGTAGTTGGAGTATCACCAAAACAAGTGATTTGATGTTGTTATCTTTCTAATACACTTAAGTTACAATGGTCTACGAAAGGTGTGAAGTACGCCAATGTAATAGTGTATCTACGGGACCATGCACAGATTTTTTTTTGTATGATGATGATGATGATGATGATGATGATGATGATGATGATGATGATGATGATGATGATGATGATGATGAAATAATACCATCTATTGTGGCAAGGGATCTTTCCATAGCAGTGGAATGAATTGAAAAACGATTTGATAAGTATTCTACTGTTGCTTGTAATCATCAAGCTATGAAGAGCCAAAAACGTTTGGAAGGGCCCGTAAGCGCGATACCCGTGAATATAGGGAAAAAATCTCCTTTCAAAAGAAAGTTCACAGCCACAGCACTAGAATCGAACCCTCGGTTGACAGAATACACCCAAAAGATGGGGTCGTTCCGCGAAAGGTTAGCAATAGGGAGGAGGCTGTCCCATGGTCTCTATCCAATTTTTTTCACTTGGGTGCCCTGATGGTCCCTCCCTTTCCCCTTTCCTGGCTTATGGTTAATGGATAATGGCTTAAAAGTCACTCTCTATGCTCTTTATAGAGATCAACACATTCCTGCAGCCTAAAGGTAAACCCTTTTACAAACTTCATTCAGCATTCTGAAACTTAACTCTACTTATGGCTGAATAAAATCACCAAAATTAGATGTTAAAGACCTGAACAAATGAGTATAGGTTTTTTGCACAGCCTTTGTTCAAATAAAGGCTGATTTGCAAAAGCTAGAGCAGCGCTATTTAGCATCAAATTGTTATCTACGGTAATCACGTCAGTTGCACCGATTTCACATTTAATTTAAAATGAGCGTTTAAATTCAACAGTTGCGCTTTTAATGGCAAGATGAATCATTTCACCTTGCAGCAAATTTAAAAATGATACAGTTGCTTTCAGGAATTAAAATTGATTTTAACAAAAAAAGGTTGATCGAATCCATACGAGACACCCCTTGGCAAGTATGTTAGGGTTCTTTTCTGTTAGGTTCCATTGTGGATGATGCTGCGATCGATGATGGCTCTAGACTGTTATTTATTTAAAAAATGATGAATTTTTACAGACGCGTAAAATTTCCCCTCGTTCACTTGTAAGCCCAAGCACTTTTCATACATCAGACTAGATTCAAGCGTTATCTGGCTTAAATTTAGAATAAATATCCGCTGAACCTACGCCAAACCGAAGACTACTTTATCAGGAAGACTGGCAGCTCTTCAGGTTTCCCATCCAAATGTCAACCGCCACTGCGTACAGCTCCTCTATATAGCAAAGGTAGAAGCTCAGTATATGTGTGTTAGTAATTCACTTCGAACAAAAAGTGCTGTTCATGTGACCTCATGTCAGTGAAACATAACAACAATAACAACAACAACAATCATCTGTCGTCAAAGTGTTTTGCTGCGTGTTAGTCCTTTTTTATTTGAAAAAGTTGTGGAAATCGTTAAAATATATCGTACTACTTCGCATCTCAGCAACACGATAAATTATGATCATGGTCGCAGTAAGTCAACGAATCGGAATAGCTGTAACAAATTTTCAACAACCCAGTCTGAATAAAGTATAAAAACATTCAAATCAAGAAGAACATAATACACCATCAGCTCTGTGCTTTGCATGTATCCCGTTCTGGTTTTGTTTTCAATATCACTGTGTCTAGAGGAATCAACATGTTGATACCGGTATCTGGATGGAGAACTTTGCCTCGTCACTGGAAACTTTTGTGGACATTATCGATAAGGAAAAAAGGACCATTTTTAATCGATGAATTTCCAAACACACCCCTCCCCCCACCGATGAATGAATGGAGGGGTCAAAATTGGGGGTTTTAATTTAAAAAAAACATGTTTTTTCCATCTGTATCGATGATAGATGTTCTTCCTAGCAGAAACATATTTTTTATGAATCTCAACTATTTTTTCTCGATTTTTAAACAAGAAAAATCTAATCATTTTTTATTTTCACAAACCGACATGCAGTTTCATAAAGTGACAGTTATTTTCAGTAACGGGGGCTCCCGGCACTTAAAAACGACTCCCATTATGACATAAATGTCCATCTTATTTTTGCTAGAAATCAGTGGTTGGTTCGTTGGTTTAGGTAGTCTGTTTTTTGTAGCGTGATTCATTGTAAAATACGATGGTGTTGTCTTGCATTCAAAAATTTTTCATTATATTTTGAAATTGTTTTTTCAATAGTTACACTTGTCAGAATTTAAAAAAAAATTTACTTCCGATATATTATTATATTTACTATCGAACAATGTTATAATCCACATACCCCTATAATACCTTATTGGCTAAGATTTTTTTTTACCACGCTATGCACTTCTTTTCGATATTATGCTTTGTTTTTTCTGACATAATGTATTTTAGGTACCATGAAACTACATCGGAAACAATCAAATTTAGAACAAATTTTAGAAAGATTATTACAGCATTCGTTAACAAATGTTTTTAACTTTCTTTCTTTACTGTGCTGACCATCCACACACAACAACATCATTGTGTAGAGGAAAATTTCTCCTCAACGGCGAACCCAAAGAAGTTTTGGATTAAATTCGGGAAATCGCAACACTGACTGATAGAAGATAGAATATTTGTACGATGGATTAATAACGTCAATTAATAATGATTCGTTATGTCGCTCACATTTTGAGTATCGTGAATTAAAAAACAAAAAAAGTTCAATACCTATAACAGATGTTCGAAGGTGTTCTGATATAGTTAAGATCAGCCACTTTTAGTTTTAAGATCACTTTCAATTTGAATTTAAATTAGATACATATTAGAATCCATCTCCAACTTGAAGAGAAGATCGCAGATAAGAATTTGCTTGCAAATTAGTATATCATATTGTTAGGCAAATGTGCGTTTCAAGGCTTTCATCACATCTTTTGTTCATTCGATAATACATGTTAGTAGTAGTGTTGTTGCTTTCTTCTTGTATTGTCGACGGTAATCGATCTCTTTTCATTGATTTTATCTCGATTTTTTCTGACTTTCTGATAAAATCTTCCATCCTTTTCCTGAGCTTTTGGTGCCCTAAGCGGGATTATTTTCTTGATATTGGATTATTGTTTTGAATTTTTGAGGGATTTTCAGAGCTTTAGCAAACGAAAAATAAACACTTAGTTTTTGCCATTCCAACCCAAGGCGAATTGGTAATCCTATTGAATCGAGCTCTTGGCCAATTTCCTCCCACTTCTGCTTTACATTTGTTTTGTTCGCTCCAATTCCAAAAAAGCCTCTGACGATGTCCACATTCATTTTCATCGGTCCACCTTTTTTTTATGAGTGTACAGTTTTCGCCAAAAAGTTAGTGTTTTTCGGTTAATTCACAGTAAAAAAATGGTTTAGGGTATTTCTTGCCTTGTTTGGTCAGTTATCACTTCCAGGTAAAAAAAGCGTATCAAAACAAACTTACTCGACAGAATGTGACAGATCCATCACCCGTTTTCGAACGGGCTACTGAGTTGACCTGCTCGACAAAATTTCGTCGATCTCGACAACCGTAACAGCAAAATAAACCTGTCGAGCAAAGTGACGGTCGACGCGACTTCTATAATTGGGCACAGTGTCTTCATTTGTGCCATCATTACCATCGCTTTTCTGTACTCCAAATGCACTTTGAATTATGTCCATCAGTTCTTCTTTAACAGTATACAGCCTGAGAAGTGTTTTGAAGTGTCTTTCGATAATCCTGCATATGGCTGTGAAATACTGAAAAATCTTCTCACCAGGAGTGATGATTCGCGATGATTGAGTGTACTTTTTCAAGTCTGCTCAGGTGACATTCTGGTTTAAGTCATCACTTCCTGCTGTGCCTCGTGTGAGGCATTCTTTATGCGTTTTCTTACTATAGGTCCATTCTGTTATCCAATGAACATTGGATAATTTATTTATATTGGATGGTTCGTTTATCGGTTTGATGGGTTCGTCTGTTTCCACATCAAGAAACTGCGGCCGTACATGGCTATTTTTCAACGATCTGTACTTTTGAAAATTCCTCTTTGCTTATGATGTACTTACTTAGATCAGCTTTGACATTGCCCACTTGCTCTGATAATATCAAGTGGTTTATTTCCAAGGATTTGTAGGTATGCCGATGAAAATAGAGAGCAATCAGGATGGCAATTGTTTCCGTTTTTTCAACGCACTTGCAAGCAAAAGTGATCTAAGCTGCTCCTGCGATGGATTCCTGGTGCTATGGAATTTGAAACCATATTTCTCGTACAGTTCCCTCCAGAGCGGTTTCAAATAAGCAATGTACAGCAACCATCCTTCGATGAAATATGGTGAACGGGATTGTGTAACCAGAGGTTTGATGTTTTGTTCCCATAAAAATATGTCAATACTATTTTTTTTTTGAAAATATGTGTGATTCTACCTGGGTAACATAGAAACAGTAACTGCTGATAAGCTTTAACGTTTTCAATCGCTCCACCATGGTTTTCATCATAGGCCAATGGACTGATTGTTTTTGAAGTGGTCGTTTCATTGCCTGCTGGTAATTTGTGAAACATTTCAATAAAAAGTTATACTACAATTGCTATACATATTTGTATTCTCCGTACGTGGAGTAACGATTATGATGTAGAAGGAGATGTTCGCTCATCACCATGAGGCCCCGAAAGTGGACAGTTGCTATAATGAAAGATATTAAGAAGATATTAAGATTAAGAAAGATATGTGTTGATAGTTCCGTCAGTGTACGGCAGGTTGAAAATTGAACGAAAGGCTTTGATATAGCGGTACTCGAACCAAGGACATATTAACTAGAAATTAGAAGAAAATTAGCATTTTCCATTTACCCAACTACCTTGCTTATCCTCGACAGACACGCGTATTGCTCACAATGTGTGATTTCTTCAGTGTCTCGTACTAATAAGTCGAGTTATTAGTACGAGACACTGAAGAAGTCTACACGCATTGTAGACGAAATATGCGTATCTGTCGAAGATAAGCAAAGGTAGTTGGAATTAAATGGAAAATACTAATTTTTCTTCTAATTTCTAGTTACAGGTATTCCACTAAACAGCTCAAACCATTTAGGATTCATCAAGGACATATTATTTTTGCCTTACATCCTCAATGCGGGGTATACAAAGTTTACAAACACCTTAGTAGTATTGTGGCAAGAAGTATTAGCACCATCGAATAATTCGTTAAAATCCTCGCAATACACTGCTGTCGACAACGTTGCAAATCCGCATTTGCTATTTTTTTTGAAGGCCTGTATATTGATTCAAAATCATAAATTATCAGATCCAAAATAAATCGCTGCAATCTGGTAACATAAATTTATGGAACTTTTACCAGATTTTCCAAAAGCATAGGCGTAGCCAGAATTTCAAGTAGGGTGGGGCATGATATTTTTTTAGAAAGAGAGAGAGAGAGAGAGAGAGAGAGAGAGAGAGAGAGAGAAAGAGACAGAGAGAGAATGAGAAAGAGAGAGAATTACACCGTCTTCAACACATAACATTATACAACGGTCAACACAACGCTCGGATGACCAGTAGAGAAGGGACATTTTCAAGTTCCATAGGCTAGAGCAGGAATCGAGCCCTCACTTTGTGAGAATCCGCCTGAACGAACTGAGCAGTAGCAAAGCACTAATGCTAGATGTTTCATGGCATCAGAAAAGCTTCCTCGACGGTATTTGCGGTTCTTATTCATTTGAAGCTCCAGTAGAATTGGGTCTTAAAGTTGGGTTTGCTTCTTCGTGTCAATTTTGCACCTCTTCTTCAAAAACGCTATCTTGATTCGAAGACTCTTAATAAGATTTTGCTTCTCGGAGAGGGTTTTTGATTTTTTTCAACGCTCCTTCTTCAAATTAACTCCTCGTTCTTCCATTTTCTCCAATCTTTTCGCGATAAGATTTGACTAAGTGCGATCGTGCATATAATCATGATCGTGGTTTACACCGTGGCCAATATATTCTCATACACTTTTTTCCTTGCATTGGTGTCGTGAAACTACTCTACATGCTTCACGTTTGTATTGGTGTAGTTTTGCACTAAGTTTAAACAAACACTTTTAGGTTATGTCCGATTGTTTTCATTCGGTGTTTATCTTTTACCAGCGATGAAGGAGTTTCGTGCTGTGGTGATAAAAAAGTTTTTGAAAGGTGAGCACCCGGGCGCTGTTTCAGATATTTGAAAAACCTTGGAGTAAAGCGGGATTTTGTGTATTAAACCATCCGAAGGTACCGTGACCCCTGCTCTTTGGATGACCGGAAGAGATCCGGTCGTACTCGTACGGTGCGAACTGCACGAGTTGTTTAAGTGGTCATGGAACGGATTAGATGAAAATCACAGCGTTCTGTACGTAAAATGGCTGCAGATCTGAATGTTCCGAGATTGTCAATGCACAATATAATGACCTCGGATTCCAAGCTTTCAAGAAACGTAAGGTTCACGGAACATTCCAAGCAGAAACGACTCGAAAGAGCAAGTCTGCTTCTGTCGCGGCACGGTGGGGAAGAACTTATCTTCTCCGACGAAAAGTTATTCGTCTTGTAACAATCCCACAATGTCCAGAACGACAGATTGTGGGCTCTCTCTCTTCGAGAACTATTCCAGAGAGTGATAGGAATATTCCACGGTTCCAAAGTGCTGCGTCAGTGATGGTTTGGGGAGGAATTTGAAAGCGAGGCAAATTACCACTGGTTTTCAACGAAAAAGGCGTTAAAGTGAATGTCGTATATTAAAACATGGAAGTTTTGCAGAAAGTTGTCAAGCCCTATAAACAAGAGGTGTTTGGAGATGATCACTATGTGTTTCAGCAGGACGGAGTGCCATCGCATACTGCAAATCTCGTTCAAGGCTGGTACCGAGAAAATTTGACCGACTTTTTGGAGTTCACCAGATCTGAATCCCTTGGATTATTTCGTATGGCCATACATGCTGGCGAAGGTAAATGACCACAGGGCGTCTAATATGAACCAATTCAAAGCCGTAATCAAACGAATTTGGGACGAAATGCCGATGCAAGTCGTGCATGCCGTCTGTGACGGCTTCGGAAAAAATAAGGAGCTAGTCAAGAAGGTTAAAGGCGGTGTTGATGATGATGATGATTTGAACTACCATCTAATGTAGCAAGGCAACTGCCTATAGCACTGGACTGTTTTAATTAAACGATTTGATCAAGGTTGTTCTGTGGTAAATGTTTCATCATGTTCCTGTATGAAGGGCCAACAACGTATTGTGGGCCCGTAAGCAGATACACTTACGCGCAACCCAAAGATACAGGGGTCTAGAGAGAATCTCCTTCCAGAAAAAAGTTCGCAGAAACCACACCAAAACCGAGCCCTCGCCAATTAAAAAGTCCCATTAGATGGGGAGAAGCCCGCCCTTTATTCACGAAATGTTAACAACAGGAAGTTGGCAGTCCCACTCTTCCTATCCAAATCGCTTCAATCGGGTACTTTGATGGTCCCTCCCTTTATCCCAACATATGGTGTTACATAAATATACGAAACATTCTGAGAAATTAATATGATTTCCTTACCTTTATATTGAATTCATCTTACCTTGAAGCTTGTGTTAGTTTGTTTGGCTAACCGTAAAATTTGTTAGGATTCCTTGTTCCTCACTTACTGCTTTCCTTCCTTTGATGTAGGGTTCATATTATCGTCTCGGTGTTTCTGCTTTTGAAGAGCTGACTTTGATAGCACATATCGTGACTCACAATGTGTCATAAGACACCGCTTACGGCCATGGGATAGAAAAGAGAACAGAAGAAAGGACATAATTAATAACTAGTAACATGCTATGCGCATGTGAGATTTTCATGGTGATATTCTCACAACGGCCGTTCAGAATGGTTCGACGGATGCATATGAGAGATCATTCCCGATGAGTTTCCACTCGTTTACTCAAAAGACAAGAAACATTTTACTACATGCTACATTTAGGAATATCAGGACAATGATCCCCCATCGCATCTTCAAGTGGTCATTACAAGCTGTCCATTTGGTTCAGGCACTTTTGAACCTTTATGTGGCAGCCTATTCACACATGAAATCTACCGCGACCAACTCGACAGAACACGCCCATACCCCTTTCTGAACCGAAGGGCAGGGAAGAAGGTTAAAGGCAGTGTTATTCCAAAACATATCCTGTAGTTGATCAGTATTATATTGCAATATAATGGGTAAAGTTATCAATAAAATCTGAATTATCGAATTGAAATAAATAGAGTTTTATTTTGTGTGAGAATATATTGGACACGGTGTATACTAGGATTATCTAGAATTTCTACCTTGCTTACAACATCCAGTGGCAATTCACTCGACTCGACTCCTATGTCTTCTGTATTTATATCTGATCCTGGAATGGACTTCCTCATTGGGCAAGGTTCATCATTTTCTTTGCAAACTCTAGGTATCACGCATTTGTGGAGGCTGAAAGAACGATATATTAATCTTATTGGTTAAAGATTTGTGTTATCTTACCCTTGACTTCTATAGTTTACGTTGAGGAAATCGGAATTAAAAAAATGATCCTCACAAACATACGAATGGTTCGGTAGATTTACATCTCCACAGAAACGTTTCCAAAGCTTTGAATATCTGAAATTTGGTATGAAATTATTCAGGTAAACAAACCCAATGCCATTCAGCTTGTCTTTACCTGTTTTTTGGCCGAAACGATGAAAAACGATTTTTTCAAACAATTCCAATTATGTATGCATCCACATGCACTGCACCATCTTGAATGTTTTATTCCAATTTTAAATCAATCTGTTTCTATTAAATATGAAATAGGATTACTCACTGGCTCAAGCGACAAAAGACGAAAAAATATTGACAGCTGCCATATCTCTTTGTGTGCGTGTATTGATGAACTAATACGCACACATTCGTAGCGGTTACTGTCGCCTGTCTTTTGTCAGGGTTCCCGATCAGAAAGACATAACAAAAATACATCGTAATTATAACAATGGTTAATAGGGTAAGGGGATGTAATGTTAGCCTAGCTCCTTCATTCGGCCTATGTACCAAATGTGTCATTAATTTAGCGATAATCAACAAAATCACGTTGCTATTACGATGACCGATGATATCCAAAGCAATTGAGCCAATATCAATCAAGTTATAGTTGTTCACTTTCGCGTAATTTTCGATTTCTTGCACTTTTGGGGCATCATGATTTCACCGGTTAAGCTGAACAGATGCTCTACCTATCTCTAAGTGATCTAAATTTGGCTTAATTGAGTCGATAAAGCAAACAATGCAGTCTGGATGTGCAAAAAATAGTTACACGTTACAAACTAACTGTTCCCCTTGCTGAAATAACAATGATTTAACGAGAAAATCGTAGACACAATGTTGGGGACATAAGTTTTTGTATGTTCCCAACTATGGCCTGTTGTATCAATAACGTAGAAAAAAGGTTGTTATTGGAAAATTTCAAGTAGAAATGCATGAGTTTGTAGTTGTTTATATTCAAGTGCCTCATCTTAACACAAACCGAAGGAACAAAATCATTGTATAGTGAATTCTAATGTTTTCATTATTGAATGGCTAATAAATCATACATGAACATCACTTAAGTGTTTCGAGGTAGTTTTACTTGAGCTTGTTTTGTGAAATGTTGTAATAAGTAAATGAAATACAGCTAGCAATGCCTTAATTCATAAAACTTGAAGAAAAAACCGTACAAAGACTGCATTTAGTAATAAATCCATCGAATGGGACGAAGTTGCATCCATGAATAGACCCAATTTGGCGCCAATAGACCGACATTAAATTTATATCCTTCGAATGTTTCTGACTTTATAACAAGAGTTGTGTAACTATTCGTGATACATTCTACCAAATGTCTTTTTTTTTTTTTTTAATAATCATTTATTTGTACAGGCTCAATCGAATAAACTTTACAGAGCCAAATTTTCATACTTTTATACATCATTTATCTTATAACTAAAGTTAGGAGGATAGAGCCGATTACTCGCGGCCGTCTCGAGGTTAATAGGAATTACAAATTACGGATGGGAAAGAGGGTGGGAATTTAAAGTATGGTTTACATAACACATTAAATTTAAATTCTAAATTATTGAAACACTTATAACTACACAACTTTTGGTTTTCTTTTTATTCGAACATTTTTGAAAGAGAAAAAAAAAAAACACACGAACACAGAAAAAAAAAACTTATACTAAACATACATGTTAAACTAACTACAATCTAATGCTAATGTTAGTCAAAAACACATAAATGAGTTTCATGTACTCCAAATCACGTACAGCCAAAATATCTCGAATTGGCACATTGGGTTGTCTACTTCGAACCCGAAGGGAATCATAAAGCCCCGATCTGACCTCACGATGCTCAGAACAAGACCAAATAACGTGATCTGCGTCCTGATAGCCTTGTCCACACTCACAGAGATTGCTGTCGCTCAGCCCAACCCGGTATAAATGAGCGTTCAAAGAATAATGATTCGACATGAGGCGAGACATGACACGAATGAAGTCTCGACCCACATCCATCCCGCTAAACCAAGATTTCTTCGACACCTTTGGGATTATAGAATATTGCCACCGCCCCAAATCTCCTTTACTCCATTTATACTGCCAGCTGACGAGTGACTGTTGACGAAAAATAGGAAAAAATTCGTTGAAGGCGATTTGTCGATCACAAATATCGCCTTCCATAGCGCCCACCTTTGCAAGCGAGTCCGCTTTCTCATTGCCCGGAATTGAACAATGAGATGGGACCCATACAAAGGTGATGATAAAATAACGCGAAGATAAAGCACCTAGAAGCTCCTGTATTTTCATGAGAAAATACGAGGAGTGCTTTACCGGCCTCGAGGAGCGAATAGCCTCTATAGAACTGAGACTATCCGTGAAAATGAAGTACTGATCCGGTGGTAATGAGGCAACAATTTCTAGCGTAAAATGTATTGCCGCTAATTCAGCGACATACACGGAACAAGGAGCTTGAAGTTTACGGTTGGCGCTATAAATTTCATTAAATATACCAAAGCCTGCTGACTCCTCAATCAAAGATCCGTCAGTGAAGAACGATTTAGTGGAATCAACTTGGCCAAACTTTGCAGCAAATATCACCGGAGCAATCATAGGACGATGATGTTCTGGGATTCCACGAAGCTCCTGCTTCATGGATAAATCAAAATGAACCGAATTGTCGAAATCGGAGAAGCAAACACGATTGGAAATGTTCGGCGAAGGGTTGACATCCTGTGTTATGTACAAATGGTACAAGGTCATAAAGCGGGTTTGAGGGTTCAACTCAAGGAGCTTCTCAAAATTTTCGATCACCTGGGGGTTCATAACTTCACACCTGGTGAGGAGCCGGAGAGTTAATTCTGTAAACCGATCCGAGAGTGGCAACATGCCAGCCAGCACTTCAAGACTCATGATGTGAGTCGAGTGCATGCAACCTAACGCGATACGAAGACACCGATACTGAATACGTTCCAGTTTAATGAAGTGCGAACGAGCCGCTGACTGAAAACAAAAACTACCGTATTCCATAATCGACAAAATCGTTGTCCGGTACAACGTTAGAAGATCTTGTGGATGAGCTCCCCACCAGGTTCCGGTAATTGTGCAGAGAAAATTGATCCTTGGCTGGCACTTTCGCTTCACATACTCAATATGGGATCTCCAGGTGCACTTTGAATCGAACCAGACCCCAAGATATTTAAATGACATAGAATGAGCTATCGGCTTACCCCAAATTTGAAGCTTCGGTTGTGCTGGGTTATGCTTCCTAGAAAAAACTACCAACTCAGTTTTCTCCGTAGAGAATTCGATACCTAGCTCTAGAGCCCAAGTAGACAAATTGTCCAAGGTATCCTGTAAGGGTCCTTGCAGATCGACCCCATTGGGTCCCGTGACAGACACTACGCCGTCATCTGCAAGTTGTCTCAACGTACAGTTGTCACCTAGACAACCGTCAATGTCTTTGACATAAAAATTATACAAAAGGGGCTTAAACATGATCCCTGGGGAGACCCATGTAGCTAAATCGTGAAGCTGTAGAGGTTCCATGAGAAAAGCTCATATGTTTCTCTGACAGCAAATTGTACAAAAATTGTTCATTAATGGTGAAAAGCCACAAGCGTGGAGTTTATCTGAGAGAACTTCAACAGATACTGAATCAAAAGCCCCCTTTATGTCCAAGAATACAGAAGCCATTTGCTCTTTTTTAGCAAAAGCTAACTGAATATCTGTGGAAAGCAACGCGAGACAGTCGTTCGTTCCCTTACCCCTACGGAAACCATATTGAGTATCTGAAAGCAGGTTGTTCGTCTCAACCCATTTGTCCAGACGGAAAAGGATCATTTTCTCCAACAACTTTCGAATACAGGATAACATCGCGATGGGTCGATAGGAGTTGTGGTCGGACGCGGGCTTACCAGGTTTTTGAATGGCAATAACTCTCACCCGTCTCCAATCCTCCGGTACAATGTTGAGTTCCAGAAACTGATTAAACAAGTGCAACATGCGCCTCTTCGTGACGTCTGGGAGGTTCTTAAGCAAGTTGAACTTGATTTTATCAGCCCCTGGAGCCGTATTGCCACACGAAAAGAGCCCGAGAGAGAGTTCTACCATTGAAAAGGGTTGGCTAATCTCATCTATCGAATTCGTGGTTTCGCGAGGAATCATCCGTGCCGGCACAGAATCTGGACAAACTTTTCGCGCGAACTTGAGGATCCATTGGTCCGAGTACTCCTCGCTCTCGTTGTTCGTAGTTCGGTTACGCAACCTTCGCGCCGTGTTCCAAAGAGTACTCATCGACGTTTCGCGCGACAGCCCGTTCACGAATGTTCGCCAGTAACCGCGTTTCTTGGCCTTGATGAGGCTCTTAAGTTCGCGTTCGAGAGCCGTGTATACTTCGAAGTGCTCAGGTGTTCCACGTCTACGGAAAACTTTAAACGCGTCGGACTTTTACGGTAAACCTCGGTGCATTGCTGATCCCACCATGGAGAAGGAGGTTTCCTGCGAGATGACGTTCCTGGAACTGGTCGAGTTTGAGCTTGAAGCGCGCTGTCTAAGATCAGGTTGGAGAGGAAGTTATACTCCTCCAGCGGTGAAAGCCTTTCTACCGTCGTTACGGCTTCATCTACTGCTGTCCTAAACTTTGTCCAATCGATGTGACGGGTAAGATCATACGTGACGTTAACAGATTTCGACGGATTGAACCCGGTGGCAACCGAAATTTTTATGGGCAAGTGATCACTACCGTGGGGATCTTGAATCACATTCCATGTGCAATCCAACGATAATGAATTCGGAACAAAGTGTGAGGTCTAATCTACTGCCAACTGAGGATGTACCAGCCAAACGTGTTACTTCTCCATTGTTAAGAACTGTCATATTGAAGTTGTCACAGAGGTCATATATCAGGGAAGACCGGTTGTCATCGTACAGTTCTCCCCAGCCTGTACCGTGAGAGTTAAAATCTCCCATGACCAACCGCGGAGCAGGAAGAACCGAACAAACATCTGAGAGTTGTTTTCGGTTAGTGGAGGCTCTTGGAGGAATATAAACGGAAGCAATGCACAGGCTTTTATTTTTAATAACAGCCTGACATGCGACAACTTCAATACCTGGAATTGGAGGAAAATTCACTCTATAGAAGGAGTAGCACTTTTTGATCCCCAAAAGTACTCCTCCTCCACGTGAATCCTCACGATCAAGACGAATTATATTGAAATCATGAATCGGAAGATAGATTTCGGAAGAGAGCCATGTTTCACAAAGAGCGAATGCATCACAACCGGTAGTGTGAGCTAAAAATTTAAAAGATTACAATTTAGTAATCAAACTTCGACAATTCCACTGTAGAAAAGTGATCAAATCCCCGACCTCATTTGGAAAATTATCCATCGAAGGAAATGATAGCTGCAAGAATGGGCCACTTTAATGTTAATTTCTGCAAAAAAGTTTTCACAGTGGGAAGCATTGCCATAACAATGCTTTTGAGAGGGTCAGAAATTTCGAGGTACTTAAAGATACCTTCGGCAATGTCATCAAATGAGAACAGCCCACTAGAGGAGGGGGCTTTTGTTCCTAAAATTGGGACTTCAGGGGTTTTGGATGTCCCCGGGAGAGATGGAAAGTCCTGGGTGTAGTTAGTACTACGAAAACCAGGTGGATTAGGATTTTCCTTTTTTCCACCTTTCCTTGAATTGGGCAAGCTGGTCTCGGGCTTCTTTTCAGCAACTTTCCGTGGGCGGACGCGTCTTCGCTTCCTTGAAGCACCTTCCGGAAAGGTGAACGATGTTCCCTCTTCAGCCGAATCAAAGTCAGACTCGTCATCTGACAGAGGAGCAAAGGGATTTGTATTGGCATCGGGTGATGGTGAGGCTTTTTTCACCATTTCAGCAAAGATTGCCTTGAACGCTGTTTTAGCGAGCGTTCTAATTTTTCCCGCGTTGTTTGTACGCCGGGCACGATGAGAGAGCATGAGGAGGAGTTCCTTTACAAAAAGCGCATTTAGGTGTGCTGTCTGCGCACGCGCCATCCTCATGCTTCTCCCCGCAGTTGGAGCAGCGCGCTTTATTGCCGCAATGGGAGGTCGTATGTCCCATCTGCTGGCATTTCTGGCAGATCATGACCCGAGGTACAAACAATCGCACAGGTAGCCGAAGTTTTCCCAACTCGACGTATTGAGGGAGGGCTGAGCCAGAGAAGGTTACGCGAAACGAGTCTGACGGTGTAAACTTTTTTCGCCCTTGTTGGTCGATACTGAGCCTAGTTGGCGCACATCCAGTATCTTAACTGGGGGAAGCAGAGGATTCTTAAATCTACCAACCCCCCGCTTCAGCAGGATCTCAGGGGTCAGACTCGTTTCGGAGACCACACCTTCAATTTCAATACCCTGAGCTGGGATATACACTCTATATTCTAGAGTAAAGAGTTGGGAGACAGCAATCTCATTAGCTTGCTTGAGATTGGACACAACGACCCGAAGTTTATTGGGTCTGACTTTAATTATCTCGGTCACGGCCGAGAATCGCTTCGTCAGATCATCAGAAATCTGACAAACATTTAGAGGTTTCGATTTGGGCTGAAAATAAACAACCCATGGACCAGTTGAACTATCTGGATAAGCACGTGATCTGGTAACTCTATGAGCTACCTCATCATTTCGTGCCATAGATGATTCATCTTGCGATAAATCATCCATGGCTCGCTTGTGGGAGCTTATCACGCTCAACCACTAACGTAATTATCTACAATCAATCACAGATAAACAAACTAAACCTAAACAAAAACTAAAACTAAATACACTCTCACACACACTATCAATCACTCTCCACACTCACACACACACTACGATGAAAATCGCTTATCTTATATACTACTAAAAAACTTCTCTTATATGTATCACGGATCTACTGCAGCTGGGCGACGAATGTGTGCTGCTGCTGCCGAGCGACGATGAGTGACCGCGTGTACCGTCTAAGCGATGACGGTGATGTTGCTGATCGGTGGTAGTTGGTGGATGGAAGAATGCACGCTTCACACGATGGGCTGCTGGTATGCGTGCCGTATAGATGCGGCACAATATGGCTTCTCGATCGTAGGCAATATTTCTAATGGCAATCAATGACGTTGTTGCACCACTTATCACACAATGTCCTCTTCTTCAGCAAACCAAGATTGATTTCACTCGCGACGATTTCACTGGCGATCGACAAAAACTAATACTGAAAACTGTAAATAACTCGTAAAAAGCTTCCAAAGCAACGGAAAGCGGACCGAACGAACTGAACCGTTCGCTTGTTCACTGGGCAATCCACCAAATGTCTTATTAAACTTATTTTTGCAAGTGTTTTACTAGTTGAATCTCGGCTACAGCTTAAAAACTTTATGAGTTATAATAAAAAATGTAATCGATGGTTGCATAATAGGCTGAGTCAAGGGACACATACCCTATTTATATCCACGTATGTTATTTTTAGATATATTAGAAAAATGTGATCTATGAACAGGTTGGTGTTGTATCAACATTCTCACAAAGCCAGTTATAATAAATATCCTAGCATAAAACAGGTATCATTATTTTTGTTTTGTCTCAAAACTGGACTGTATTCGACGTTATGTTTATTGTCAATATTTAACTATTGTCTTCAGTTGATACTCTTTTTGTAGCTGTGAATTGAACGTTGCAAGTACTTTCGGCTGGTTGTTCATATAAGGTTTAATTTTTTATTAACAATAAGTGAAATTACAGTCTGAAAGTCTGTTTGCGTTTTGGTTTTGAAAATTGAATAAAATTTTTGATAACGGAATCTTCATCTTTGATTTACCATCACGCTCACACATTGTTTTACTGTATTTGTGATTGGAAAAGTATTTTACGGTCAGAATATTCATAAGTTAACATATTACTATATATCTTTGTAGTAATTAGTTGTTCTCCCAAAATATACACGATATTTCGATTATTGATCAGGATTCTTAAAATGTGAAAGAATTTTCGTTTACATTTATAAACGAATCGTCATATGAAAATTTCGCACAAGTAGACTTAGTACATATTTTAAACCTGTTACAATACCACTTTCCGATATCGTTAAACTCGCATCGGGTTACGTTTTCATCGTACACGACGCCATCTGGGTCAAATTTAGGGTTTTGTCGTGACATTTGACATATGACATTTTATGCCGTTTGGCAGCCCAAGCAACACAGCTTGTATTAAACAAGTTTAAAATTTTGTTAAACGACAAAAATAGGTAATAAATTTAGGTGTATAATACTTCAATTCATACTTTAATATGACGCAAAAAGCGCAAAAAGTGAAGCCTTATAAAACATAAAATGAAAAAAAAATATCCTCATACAAAAATATAATATCACCAAGCGTGGGATTTGAACACTAGTCCTTGGCGTGATAGTTTTGTAGTTTCTTTGCTAAGCCAACTCAGATTGTTGAAAAGTGAACTCTGAGTATGTATGATATGCTTTCCGTTGGCAGTAAAACCACAATGTTCATCGCAAGGAGTAAAAAGAACACGTTTTGCAAAACATGGTTGATGTAATGTAATTTCAACAGCATATAGAACTGCCCATAAAATCTTGTCATGTTTATGTATTATAAATGTATGGAAACATGTTTTTAAGAACGATAATGAAGTAGTAAGCACTTGGAGCATTGGAAAAAGTATTTTTAGCTCGACCGTTTGTCAGAGCGATATAGAATTCGAGTTACAGACCGCTCCAAACTTGACATGTTTTGCAATACGTTTATAATGCATTTATAATACAAACAATTATAAATCATTCTTAAAAGATGTTTTGTGTGTTACTTGGGAGGTGATATATAGCATTTAATGTTTATTATATTCTGCTTGGCATGGAATTTTGCCACACGTTTGCTACTCGACATTCGATTTTTGACGTTTGGTGAAATGTCATATAACGTGTGGCATTTTACATTTGGCAATCTGTATTTGGCATATGCCATTTAGAATTTGACATTCTTTTACATTTTGGCATTTGTCAATTTATCCATAACATTTGACTAGAAAAAATGTACATTTGGCATTTGATGTTTGGCATTTAACATTTAATATTCGGTTCTTGTCATTTGGCGTTGACATCTGTCACTTGACGCGTACTATTTAACATTCGTCAATAAGACTTTTTGCATTTCACATTGAAATTTTAACGTTTTGCATTTGGCATTTGGCATGCAATGTTTAGCAATTTACATTTTAAATTTGGAATGTGACAAACTTATTTTGAAATTTGACGTTTGGCATTTGGCATTTGTTTTTATTGTTCAACATATGAAATTTAATTTTCCACGTTTTTAATTTTAAATTATTATATTATTTTTCACATAGGGTTAAATTTTTCTTGCCGTGTATTGTACTCATAGTTGAATATTTACGGTTCATAGTGTATTTTCCCGGCATGCGCCATTTTTTATGTGTCGGAAGCTTGTCGGGAGTGAAAAAGACTTAACATTTCTGAACCGGTTTCACCAAGAAAAAATGGGGAAAAAATACGTCTCTGTTGCCAAAAAAATCAGTGGGGTTGTGTACAAGACACGACCGGTCGACGTAGACTACGTTAAACCAAGTGATGCATTATAATGTCAGGGAAATTCTGTGTGGCTATTATTAGCGTTAAAAAGGTTATTATTATTCGCGCCGGTCGCTTACCCTTACCGATAGAAGCAGTTTAGTCACAATATGACGGGTGTGGCTCTTATGGGACCTTAGACCAGCGTTTTGAAGCCAGTATGTAAGAAAATTCTATTGTACGCTCTTGAGATATTATTTGGTGGCCCTGAAAAGGGCCTTTTGGTTTAAATGATGACACGACCACGGTTGCACGTTTTACGATGGACTATCTTAAAGGCCTAGATGATAGTTGAGGATCTGTTGGGGAACATATAATTATTAAATTAATGATAGTTTTGCTCATTCTTATAATCATAATCGCTTGACATTACTAAATGTTTATTCGTATGTCATACTGTGCCTGAACGGCCTGCATCTCGGAATTCTCACCATCGCCGGAACCATCAACAATGTTTTGCATCGTTTGGGGATTTCAGTAACGACAGGCAGCGGAGGAAATTCTATAATACGTACATACAAACATCTATTTTGACTGATGCCTTGTCTCCTTTTCAACATTCACCATTTAAATACCATACCATTCGGATCATTTGTATACAATCTGAGTTGTAGTATGCCTTTGCACAATTCAACTTCAAAGAATCAAAGATTTGCAATTAATGCAATTTTAGCAATTCTAGATTTCAAGGGTAATAATAAACATTGAAATACTCTAGAATTTAAATAACGATAAAATTCGTTATCAGAAAATATCCGACAGGTTTAGTGATTGTTATGAAAACACAATAATCAATTGCAACATTTTCAGATGTGTAAGCGTCTCTAAAAATGTTCAAAATTCAGGAAGTTTTATCAAACAGAAAATAACAAAAATTATCTTGCAGTTGTTGTAAGGTTATATACAAGTATATAGGGTACTTGTCCCTTGACTCAGTCGATTATGTAGCGCACGATTATAATTTTAACTATAACTCATACAATAATTTAGCTAGAAACGATATTCAACTAGTTATACCTTTGCTAAGACATGCTCAACAAAGTGTTTGCTGTACTAGAACATGAAAAGTCACCAACATTATTAAGTCGAAAACATTTGATGGATATGGATATCATTAAGGATACTTGTTCGAACGAGTTTCAGTAAAGTTTATTTATTTCATCGCTCCGGGCATTTATTTATACAATCACTCCGGGCATTCGGCTATATTCGGTATACCATACGAAATATAAAGCTACTTTATAACATCTAAATGACTTTCTCATGTGCCATTCCATTTCAAAACATTAAAATTCCCACTATATGCATTTAGTTATATGGGTGTTGGTATGAATAAGCCCTTCGAAAAATACACAACCGCTCACTCTTACTTTTCCATTGAAAACTTTTATATTCTACATTTTACCATGTGATGAATACATCACGCCATAGTTGGGAATATAAGGTTAAATGCGTACCTAAAGTATGGTCTATGGTTTTCATGTGAAATTATTATTCATGTTTCTATGTGAATATCAGGTAAATTAGTGAGTCCATCATGGCTAAAACGTTAAGGAAATCGAAATATATATAAATATATTAGATCTCGCTGAAGAAAGAGAGTGAGTTTTATAAAATATCATTATTCTTTGCAATGGGTATGGGAGAAAAGGTTGGTTAATATATAATAAATTCTTATAAATATAAAATAAACACCTGACAAAATAATCACACATTAAAATATGTTCAGTGCATTATTTGTATCGATATCATTTTTAGGTTCATATGATGTAAAAGCACGCGGTGCATGTCATCACCAGAATACAATTAATACTATGTTGAAATTTATTAAGACAGGGAGCGATAACATAGAGAGATATTCAATTGCTATGATGACATGCACTTTGTCAAATTGATTTAAATTTAATAAGCATCAATTTCCTACATCGAGTTGAAGGACCTTCTCCAGCGTCCCAACTAGTTGTTGGCAACGCATTACCTCTTGCTGCTTTCAATTTCGCCCGATAACTACGAGCTCCCTCGGCATCGGTGCATGGTCGTTTCGGAGGATTTCCCGTATGGTCGCTCTTTATGCGCTTCCTGAATCTGTGCAAGCGTTCTAGATCAAATCGGTTAGGCATTCTCACTTTCACTATGTTTCTCAAAAGTGACAAACAAATCGGCACTAGATTAAATGGCGCACAAACCGAACGAAATATTAATTTAATTCTTATATCTCTCTGAACTGGATTGGTTGTCCTCAAAAGGACAGATTATTTATTAGTGGGTAGCGCCAACCAGCTGGGTAAAATTTTCCCGACGGCTCGCCCTCCATGGAGGTGTTTTTGCAGTTGCGGCGAAAGAATCGGCACCATGATATTAGGCGCACAAACCGAACGAAATAAAAGTTTAATTCTTGTATAAACACCTCTTTTAATTATATTGGTTGTCCTCATAAGGACAGGTTATCAATTTACGGATTGCGCTTACCAACTGGGTAAAATTTTTACCGACGGCTCGCCCTCCATCGATCACCGAACTAAATTTAAGATTAGTTCTTTAAAGGCTCCACCAAACTGCAGCGTTTTTTTTTGCCGCCGCAGCGAAATCGCGACGGAAAAATCGCCGCGGTGAGATAACATGGCGGCTTATGGGAGCGCACAAACCAACGCGATTAAAAACGCATTATCGCGAGCCTTATTAATCAACTCTTTTATTTTAAACATTTATTGTCCTCAAAAGGACAGATAATTTCCACATACTGCTGCTTGCCCCCAAGGACGCTTTCCCCCAAACAGCAGCGTTTTCAAAGAGCGGCGAAACAATCACCGAAATGAGGTAAGATGGTGGCTTGCACAAACCGACGCGATTGTGCGCCCCCATAATCCGCCATTTTACCTCATCGCGATGATCGCTGTTTGGGAGAGCTTTGCCATATTACCACCAGCTGCCTCTGCGACCAGCTCCGCTACCGGCAAATGAAGCCTGCGAACAGCTACCAGCGACCGCCTCCGCACAGCTTCAATGCTGCCAAGCGACTGAGGCAAAAATTTTCCAAGTGTGCGTTCTATGCCGTTCTCAGCTGCATGCGAGACGTACATGGAGAGACGAATAACATGATTGGTTAAAGTCTCTCTCTAACACAAAGAAGATGAAGATCATGCAAGACGTTCCTTGCTTCGATTTGAAATCTGTGATAGGAAATTTGGTAAATTTACTCTGCAAAATGACATTATAAGACATCACCTTATATTTGTGTTATTTTCAATAGTTTACTATTGATTGAGAAAAATGTTTGACAATTGAATTGGAGCGCGGTAAAATTTCCGACCGATTGAAGAAGAAATCATGTAAATCTATCGTGGATTATTTGAGTTATTCGCGTACAAAACGTACGGTTTTTCGTGACGGTCGCAAAATTTTAGATTTTCATTTGACACCCTACCCTTGCCGTAAGACGTAGTCTACGTCAAAAGGCTCCGTTCAGCGGCAAACAGCAAGAATCTAGAATTCATAATAAATGCTGTTCAGGTAGGTGCAAAATTTAGTTTATAAATGTCTTACCATTCTAACCCTTCTTCTCGGTTCTCGGTTGATTTTTATTCGCAGCAGGAAGATGAACCCATTTTCCCGGTACTAGGTAAACCAGTGGGGTACGGAGAGGCACAAAATAAGAGGATTCACCAGATCAAGAGGTCTGTAAAGTTACCAAAATTGAGTGACCCAGGAGACGGCCGTTCCGCAGTGGTAAGATCGGTAATTTTCATAACCTCACATAAACTCACTGTATTTTTTCAAATAAGCAGCCGGGCGGGAAACCCATTCTGCCTATTCAAGTTCGACCTACGATAAAGGGTGAAGCATGAAACAAGGGGACTCGCCAGCTCAACAGTGCGGTAAAGATACCAAGAAAAGCTATCGGGACATTTGACGAGTTTTCCGCACCAACATGATTACATAACGTTACTATACAGCTGACAGTAAGTTGTTACAGATCGACGATTTCATTGGTGACGATTCAACTGTTACCATGGAGCGTCAATCAACTAGCAATAGTGAGCCCCCTTCTGGTGGGAAAACGTAAAAAAATCAACATCAACAACCCAGAATCATCGACTAGCGCTACAACCAAGAAAATAGGCGTTGGTTGTAGTATCAAGGCATCTTCTCCACCTGTTTCGAAGAAATCCACAGCTCTAGCTTCCATAAGTTTCAAGGATGAGGCAAGTTCATATTTCATAAACAACTCTTCGACGCAGACGCAATTGCCGACTCATCCGGTTAAACGCATTCCACTCGAGCCGGAAAAAGAAAAATTTGTCAAGGTAACTCTCTTGTTTTGTTCATTAATTTGTTCATAATTACAAACTTATCATCGCCTAGATCGTTTATTGGAACATCGCATTTATCGGGGAGACTCGCCAGCCGATGAATGCTTACATAAATTAATAAGACTACAAAAGAACCAGCAGTTACTTCACACATTGTACGTTGTCATTAAGAAAATAAAACTGAAGAGATATTATTCACATGTTGTTTTTTAATTAAAATTTGAAAAACAAAAATGGTGCAATGAGAAGTTCTGGCGCAAATGGTTATAACTCATGTATAACAATGGTTGTTATTAATTTATATTCTGGGACTCGGTTGATTATATCTCGTTTAGTAAAAAATGTGATAAAACCTTATAAACATCTGTTATAATCTTGATAGCACTAGGCCACTTTTTGCTTTACTTTTTGATATTTTAACAACTTACCAGCTGAATTTATAACAGGCACTGTTACAATTTCTTCGTTGAAATAAATAACTCCAGTTGTTATAATTTTGATATTCCCTTCTGATCGGGTTGCCAGTCTTCTTGATAAAGTAGTCTTCCGCCAATCCTAGCGCTCAATTTATGTGCATTACCCAAGTAGCACACTACGATCATAATTAGTTGTAGTAACTTGATTACGACTTAGGAAGTCATATTTATGTTATCTCAACTGATTGGCAACAAGTGTGCTACTAGGGTAGATAATGCAGAAAATTACATGTTTCCTTCTAACTGTGTGAATACACATAATGATTAATACAATAAATGGAGAACATACTGATATTAACAATGCTGTATTAATTCAACCTGGCATCAAGATCATATCTTGTGAAACGTGTACATGTGAAATAAACAAAATTTACGCAAATTAACCCAATCCAAGCACAAATGAGACGTCCTAATTCGAAAATTCAATCCAAGAAAGCATATTTTCAATTTTGCTATAATTTCTCAGCGGAATTCTTTGTAAGCGTAGGAGGATAACAAAAAAATTGCTGGTGAGCCACAATTTCCGTCCAATTTTCCACTTTGAAATACGACCACTGCGTGATTGCATTAGATTGCACGGTACCATCCACATACATCCTGCCGAAATAGGAACCATATGCCATCGAATGCACACACAATGAAGCAGCCCGGATCAGACACCTTCCCGGTATGACTAATTGCTCTGGGTACTCTTGACAGCAAGTGGTATGGATGAAAAAAAATTGCCAATCTGAGATCCGCTCCGGAAAACTGCCATAGGCGCATCGTAGTAGGCTCTACCAATCTCAATTTTCCGGTATTTTTCGGTAGTTTTCTGATGAGAAACGAAAAAACTGTGGGTCCTTTGATTTCCTCTGCTCTGTCGGCTGGTATCGTTTATATCCTGCACATGTGTCGTTGCTGGATTGTTGTTGTTTCGATGCGAAGCCTTGGTCAGAGCCTCCTACGCTCTGCACGTTGATTGGGATGATTTAGAATCGGTTCTAATTGACGTTAATTGTCGCATGGATTCGATTAGACGGACAGCGAGAGAAAGAGCGAGAGAGCAAGATGAGGTGATCCAGGTGGGTCCTGGTATCAACCGATACGATTTGGGTTCTTTTTCCTGGGTTTGCTGGTTACCAGAATGGAAACTGGGTTGGCTGAAACTGAGCCGAAGATGAGAGGTACAGTATTGTACTGTGTATTAGTGGGTGCGCACAATCGCAATCACAAACCATCATTCGAGTGACAGGAGCAAAGTGACAGCGAGCTATCAGGTGACGAAGAATAATGGCCTGCTCATCTGCGTCCCGAATGGGTTAATTGATTGATTAGCCCAGTTTCGGGTGTCTGCGGCGGTATGAGTAAAGCAGCGAAAAAACCGGCTTGAATTCCAACAGCTGAGACGATATTGCCCGCTTAGAATCACTTTGTTCAGCTAAGAAGATACAAATCCCTCCTGAACGATTTGATCAAATCCAAAATCGTTAATTTCGAGCGGAGTTTAGATTTTAAAAGCAAATCTTTCATTGGGTAACAGTGATTTATCTATTAATCTGGAATTTCAACTAAACAAGTGTCCCCTCCGTAAAAACAGGTTTCTCTCAGCGTGAGAAAAACTCACGCTGTGCGAGAAGTTACTACAAAAAAAAACTCTACATAAATTGCATGAACCAATCCCAGAGGACCAACAAAAAATCGGTGAAATTCTTGGATTCACAGCCTACTCCGGTGCTTATTTTGCGTGAGGCCTACCACCATCTAGCAAGCAAGCCGTGCAAGCATCATCAATATTCCACGTTCGTAAACTAGCATATAATGGGCATTGCTATTGCCATCCCTTCCTGCTCGCAACAACTGGTGCCTAATGCCTTCGACTCGATCCGCTGAGTGGGTATATGAATATAAAACATATTTATGACACCGACGAGTGTGCGATTTGAACGTTAAACAATGTTTCCGCAAGTGGAATCGAATATCGTCCTCGTCGTCGGGATGCGTCCTCTGTGGATGGGGGAAAGTTATGCTCGATCGGAAAATGTATGAGCGAGCATCACTCACCCTTTTCAAGAGGAATTTTGGATGATGTGTGACATAAACTATTGCAGCGATGCCAGATATTCCGCCGTAAGAGACACAAAGCCCTCGAGGGCACCGAAAGGACATCTGGCAACCGCAGCAGTAACCCTCGTTCGCATGCAGTCAAGGCTTGCTATTCCGCGAACAATAGCGTCGTTCGTTTCGTATCATTTACCCCAGGTCAAATATATTGCCAAATAAAACATAAACTCTCACGGAACAAGTGCAGAATGACAAAACCAACCAACGACGACGTATAATGGCACTCGTGCCAAGTGTCGATTCCTATCCGCTCGCATTTACCCGTGGCCAGGAGGTAATGCTACCCGCACCGTTTTTACAGCTACTATCCTGGAATCAAGTGCTAAATAATAGATAGGACAGTTCTACAAGTTGGGCCCCCTCTCCCAGGTTGAAAATATTCCACGCTTCAATATCTGGTGGGAAAATCTCCGGCAGCACTTGTTCGTTCCAATTCTCAAACGAGATATAATAACGAAACAAAATTGAAATGGTCTCACGATTGAATTAAATGTAGCATATCGTCGCAGGTCGCTTCGCTCTCTGTTTTGGAAAAACTTGCCGCTGTAATTTACGATTTAATCAGTGTAAGGACCACTTTCCATTTCTTCCACGGCGCAGTGAAACAGCAATGTACTCTCGGGTAATTGTAGCGACAATCGTAGCGTGGGAGTCCAAGGAGACGAAGGCGAAATGCTGGACCAGTTTCCCCTATGACCACACCAGCGGAAAACCAGTCAGCTCCCAAAATATATGTTTTCACTGCCGGGGAGGGGTGTAATCTAATTTCATAAAAATACACATTTAATAACAAGGGATCATCATCTAATTTCGTAAATTGAACGGTTCGCTAGCACTGAGGAGAGCTTCGAAGAGTAATTTGATCCTAAACAGAGAAGCGGAAGACAATATACGCATTATGTGATGCGAGAATTATGCAGAGATGAATGTTGTGATGTCAATGAAAACTGAATCACTCATGAGCAAGAATCACGAGGAGAAAAGTATTAGGAAAGAACATCTGTGGTGAAGCTTAACTGTGAGAGTGCATCTAAACAAAAAATTGTACCATAATATGAGAAATTTGTCGAGATATAAAAAAAATATCAGTTCACAGAAGACATTACAGCATTCTAAAGCTTGATTCAAAGTAAATCTGGACGTACGGTTTAATACACCACCGCGTCCCTGGTGGTTGGAACAAACAACGTTTGACAGGCCTTTGTTGATGTTTCATTGTCGGAGAAGTTGGGGTTTTCGTCGATTGATCGACGCATCTCGAAATTATGGATCATGGAACTAGAGAATAGAAAATTAATTGTGCACAAACATCTAGAGAATCTTTCGTGGTCTACCTCAAAAATAGCAAAAGTGTTTAAATTCCCAAAGTCAACGGTGTGTCTTGTAACCAAACACTACAAGGATACTCTTAGTGGGGATAGAGCACAGTGCATCTATCATAAAAGTGGTACTAGGGACAACGAGCTGAGGAGATAGGTGTTGAGGTACGTGAAGGCAACTCAGGTGTCTCCAAACATACGTGATTTGGCAAATAAATACGATTCCAACTTTTTCACCGTGCGTTACATCCTTTCAAGAGAAGTATAAAGGGCGTTCCGGCAAAATTTGGTCAATATCAACTTGACGTATTTCTTTCAATTTTGCATTTAAAAAACCTGAACACCCCTCATTTTGAAGGTGTGTGTGTGTAGAATGTTGCTCCTATTTTGATTTTGGAATTCACTCTTCAGTTGTCAAAATGCCGTCCAAGCAAGAAGAGCAGCGTAACAAAATTTTGCTCGCGCATCGCGAAAATCCGAGCTACTCGCACGCAAAGTTGGCAAAATTGCTAAAAGTTGCCAAATCAACCGTTACAAATGTAATTAAAGTGTTTGGGGAACGTTTGTCGACAGCCAGTCTGGATCGGGGAAAATCGAAAACCGGAAGCCGCTGAGACGACAAAGAGAGTTGCCGGTAGTTTCAAGCGAAACCTAACCTATCTCTCCGAGATGCCGCAAATAAGCTGGGTGTATCGTCTACAGCCGTGCATCGAGCCAAAAAACGAGCCGGACTATCGACTTACAAGAAGGTAGTGACTCCAAATCGCGATGATAAACAAAATACGACGGCCAAAGCGCGATCCCGGAGGCTGTACACGACGATGCTGACGAAGTTTGACTGCGTGGTAATGGACGACGAAACCTACGTCAAAGCCGACTACAAGCAGCTTCCGGGACAGGAGTTTTATACGGCAAAAGGAAGGGAAAGGTAGCAGATATTTTCAAGCACACGAAACTGTCAAAGTTCGCAAAGAAATATCTGGTTTGGCAAGCCATCTGTACCTGTGGCTTGAAAAGCAGCATTTTCATAGCTTCCGGGACTGTCAACCAAGAAATTTACGTGAAAGAGTGTTTGAATAAACGTCTGCTGCCTTTCCTGAAGAAACACGGTTGTTCCGTACTGTTTTGGCCGGATTT
This sequence comes from Aedes japonicus, assembly GCA_034211315.2. Taxonomy (NCBI): domain Eukaryota; kingdom Metazoa; phylum Arthropoda; class Insecta; order Diptera; family Culicidae; genus Aedes; species Aedes japonicus. The sequence goes on from JASCZW010007934.1 coordinate 43,243, forward strand.
GGCATCTTGCCATTACGGTAAAAAGGCCATGGAGTGGTACGCCGCCAACAACGTGCAGGTGGTTCCCAAGGACAAGAACCCTCCCAACACGCCAGAGCTCCGCCCAATTGAGAAATACTGGGCTATTGTCAAGCGGAACCTAAAGAAGACCAAAAAAACTGCTAAGGACGAGCAGCAGTTCAAGGCAAACTGGCTTTCTGCGGCGAAGAAGGTGGACAAGGTGGCTGTACAAAATCTGATGGCAGGGGTCAAGCGTAAGGCCCGGCAATTCGGATTTGGAAAAGCGGAAGCCTAACTGAATATTTTTCCTGAATTTTATACTAATTGAACTTGAAAAAGAAATTTAATTTGATTTTTTAAATAAACGATTTCACCGATTTACACGCGTTTTCCCTTGACCAAATTTTTACCGTATCACCCTTTATTAGTCTTTTTGTGCCAGTAAACATCCGAATCGCTCCCTGAAACAAAATTTAGTGGCCAAAACGCGAGCACGATTACTATACGAACGAGTTTTGACGAAATTTGATGGCTGTATTTTAATGGCGGACGAAACATATGTCAAAATGGATTATAAACAAATCTCCGGACGAAAATTTTACCTGGAAACTGGTCGTGGAGGTGTTCCTTCCAGGTATAAACTCGTTTTTGCTGATAAGTTCGCTCGGAAACTAATGATTTGGTAAGAATCTGCAGTTTTGGCCTTAAAACCAAGGTTTTCATCACACCTCACACAATGACGTCAAAGGTTTACATTAAAGAGTGTCTGAAAGAGCGGATTTAACCCTTCATGGATCAATGTTAACTACTCTAAGGAGGTACTAGAATGGTATGCTGCAAACAATGTTCATTTCGTTGCCAAAGAGATTAATCCTCCAAATTGCCCTGAGTTCGGCCCGGTCGAAAAATATTGGGCAATTGTCAAGCGAAAACTTCGAGGCGGTTGCAAAAGGCAAAGTAGTGACAAATACACAACAAATGTGTTTAAAGTGGAATAAGTTCGCCGGTACAGGGTCACCAGCGACTGTGCCGATCATGATGGCATCGATCACAAATAAATTGCGACAGTTCGTTCGAAACGGTGAAATGTAATAACTTGTTATATGTCGTTTGAAAGTTGAATAAATACCCTTCTGTTTGACGTTTTGATGTATGTATGTTGTTCAATTCTTGAGGTTATGATCATTTGAATGCGTCCAAATTTACGTTGAATCGGGCTTTAAAGATGTATATAGCTGAAAAAAAAGGGGTTGAGAAAATGCGAATGCGCCAAAACAGTTTTTTCTTATTTTATTTTGATAAGCTGTTGCAATGAATTCATACAAAAAACAACAGTTGCCTGGCTTGACTCAAAAGCAGAGGATTGCAAGAGTCAAAAGATATCGGAAGCTGCTAAAGCGGCACGGTGATTGTGAAATTCTGTTTTCGGACAAAACAATGTTTCTGCTACACGATCACCACAATCAGCAATATGATCGGGTGTATGCAGCACACCTTTCCGATATTCCTCGTGATCAAGTAGTGGTTCAAAGGAACCAGAATGTTTCAAAGGGGATGGTTTGGGGATGTTTTTTTTTCTCCAAAACTTTGAAGGTTCAATTGTAGTTTATTGAACTTCATCTGTAAATATTACATCGATAATATTATTGAACAACCATTTGTTCCCTTGGTCAAAAAACTTTTCAGGAATGCACCATACTGTTTCCATCAAGGCTTAGCACCGTCCGTGACAACTACAAAGGTTTAGTTTAAGGACAACTTTTTCGATTTTATTTCGTCGAAAGAATGGCCTGCATTTTCACCTGAATTGAATCCTCTCGATTTCTATGCATGAGGCTAAATGCTACATGCTAACTGGAGAATACTAAAGGATTAGCCGTGAAAACTTTTAAGAAAGGCTTGATGAAAATATCAAACGATATGCCTCAAGATATCGTGCGTTGTTGGCATGCGTCACAGCTAGCAGTTAAGACAAAGGGAGAAAGATTTGAACGCACTAAATTAAGACTAATATCTAAAAGGAAATACTTTGAAAATTAAAATTTATGCCAGCTTCTCATTTTTATAGTTATATAGTTTATATAGTTCAGGAATTCCCACTCACCCTGTACAGCAACCTCTTCCTTATGGAGAAAGACGATAGCTTCAATTGGAAGCTTGTTTCGAGCCGCCCAATAGTGTTACGCAACCGCAAAGTGCAGCAGAAGCTGTAGAAGAAGCCCCAAGGTAAAGTGGCCACATCCATTGGCGGAGCTAGACAATTAGTTTGGAGGGGGCCTACCCGAAGATTTTTTTTCGTTTATAGGAATATTGAAAAGAACGACGAAAGTAGCGTAATTGGGGGATAGGTTATTTTAATTGATAATCTATATAATAAAAATGAGTTGGGGTTTCCTTTGTCACGATTTAACTCGCGAGCGGAAGGACCGATCGGCGTGAAATTTTGTATGCAAAGATTTTTGGGGCCGGAGCACAATCTTATGATGGTTAGAGACCCCTCCCACCTCTGGAAGGGGGGGCTCCCATACAAATGAAACACATTTTTCTGCATAACTCGAGAACTGATCAAGCAAAGGAACCCAAATTTAGCATGTGTGAGTTTTTGAAGGCAAAAAAGGTTTTTATGGTAGCTTGAGAACCCTCCCCGTCATAAAAGGGGGGGCTCCCATACAAATAAAACACAATATTCTGCATAACTCGGGAACTAATCAAGCAAACGGAACGAAATTTAGCATTTGGTAGTTTTTTAAGACAAAAAATGTTTCTATTCAAACTTACGAGACCCCTTCCCATTCTAAGGGGGGGGGGGGGGGCTCCTATACAAATGAAATACAATATTCTGCATGACTCGAGAACTAATCAAGCAAATGGAACTAAATTTAGAAGACAAAAAATTGTTCTATGTTGATTTGAGACCCCTCCCCTTTCTCTGAAAGAGGGGGGGGGACCTATTCAATTGAAACGCAAATCCTTGCATAACTCGAGAACTAATAAGAGAAATGGAACCAAATTTCGCATGTGGAAGTTTTCGAAGGAGGGAAATGTTTCTATGGTGATTTGAGAGTCTTCCGTCATATAAGGATGAAGGGGGAGGGTGGGGGGAGGTGGGTGCTTTCAAACAAATGGAACTCAAATTTCTGCATAACTCGAGAACTTATCAATCAAATGGAACCAAATTTGGAATGGCCGAGTTTTTTAAGGCATGAAATGTGTTTATGGTGGTTCAAAGCCCCTCCTCCCTCTAAAAAGGGGGGCTCTCATACAAATGAAACACAAATTTCTTCATAACTCGAGAACTAATGAAGCAAATGGAATCAAATTTGGCATGTGGAATTTTTTGAAGGAGAGACATATTCCTATGGTGGTTTAAGACCACTCTGCCCCCTTGATGAGGGGGGTCCCATAGAAATGAAACGCAATTTTCTGCATAACTCGAGAACTATTCAAGTAAATGAAACCACATTTGGCATGTGGATTTTTTTGTAGGTCAGACATATTTCTATGGTGGTTTGAGACCCCTTTGTCCTCTGAAAGGGGGGGGGGGCTTTCATAAAAAAGAAACGCAATTTTCTGCATAGCTCGAGAACTATTCAAGTAAATGAAACCACATTTGGCATGTGGGGGTTATTGGAAACAGGATTTTTAAAATGGATATTATGTTAAAATGGATTTCTGTCTGACTGTCTGTCTGACCGATCGGAGTCAAAATATGTATGCAGGTATTTTTGGGCTGGGGAAAGTTCTTATGATTGTTTGAGACCGCTTCCCCCTTCCGGCTCGCATACAAATGAAACACAAATTTTTGCATAGCTTGAGAACTAATCAAGCAAATGGAATCAAAAATGGTATGCGGGGTTTTTTTGAATGCAAGAAATGTTTCTATGGTGAATTCAAACACAAATTTCAACCAATCCTGAGAATTATTCAGGTAACTAAGCCACAAACTGTGTATTGTCTGGGTTAGAAGAATGTTATGATAGAAGTTTGAACTCCTTATTACTCAAAAAAAAACTCATTAAAAAAAGCGTCAGTTCTATGTAATGTTCATTCATTTAGTTGCAGGCGTAGCAACGCTCGCACCGGGATCAGCTAGTATAATAATAAAGTTTTAGGACATGTAGTGTTCTAAAGACTGTACTCGATGAAATTTGGACACACAAAATAGGTCACCAAAATTTACCTTGAGCCCGATTCTTTTCAAACTTTCTGGAAATAAAGTACTACTAAATGGTTAAGTTTTGAAATCATTGGTTTATTGAACCTTTTCTCCCAACCAAAATGTCCGCACCTTTGCCTTGACCCCTTTCATCAAATTTTGGGCAATGATAGGACCGACTTGCTCACTCATTTTTACCACACTTTCTATAGTTCAAGTTCATTTTCTATCAGTTTTGGAGTTTTAACGAGCTTTGCCTTCATGATTGCATTCATGTGATTTTTGCCACTACCATTTTTCCACTTGGTTGTCTTACGGTCCTTGAACGTTTTGATCACATGAGATACTGGTTGAATGTACGATTCCGAGCTGTTTTCCGATCCATCGATGAGAAGCGTTTGGGTTTTCGAAGTGAGTGCCCAAAATTTGTTGGCGCACTATTTCTTCATTCGAAGCCATCACTGAAATCACTCGACCGATTTTCCACGAAACTCACTACACAATTGACACAACACAATGAAATATATTCAGTTAAAATTTCAATAATTTTTACCCACACGCTAAAAAGTTACGAACAATTGCGTGTGTCCAAAATTTCATCGAATACAGTCTTTACTTATTCTTTAAATAGTCTTCCTTCTATGCTCAATCATTGTATCTTAATGCTAGAATCTAGTTTTACTCAAACCTTAACCAGAACCCAAATCCGACCTGTTTCGAAATCCGTTTACATTTGAATCTAAGCCTGCCATTTGAAAATCGTTCCATAATACCACTTTTGTCACTAATTTGGATGCAAATACAAGCTCTTCGATTGTGAAACTCAACGATTCCAAATAGGAATCCTTCCTAGAATGTAAAATTCCTATTATTCGGAATGTTTTTCGAAAGTGGGTTTCACCAGGGGCTATTCTTAAACCACGTAGACCTTTCTAGAGGTGGGGGGGGGGGGGGGGGGTTGGCTTGACCAAAGTCTACGCTCCATGCAAAAGTTAAAAAAATTCGATGGAGAAAAGTCTAGGAGGGGGGAGGGGAGGGGTGTGTGAGATTTTCAAAAATGAGTCTACGTGGTTTATGAACAGGCCCCCACATGAAACTCTCGAGATAATTCTCTAATTCCTAGAATAATATTCCATTGAAGGTATCGATATTTGATGTACGGATTTGATTCAACCGGAAAAGCCGGATAAAAATCCGCGAAGTTGACATTTCGCCAGAATAAAAACGTAATTCCAATGATTTATTGATTATCACAGCAGATCTGAAAACCGATTTAAAATGCTTAAAGTTCTTCGAAACGGGCTCTAGGATATTTAAAGTAATCAACCTCTTAGTTAATTGCTTAGGACCAACGTCAATTAATATTTTCCTGGTTTTTATTTCAAAACCTACAGCCTCGTTCTCAAAATACACGTCATTCCAGTAAACAAACAAATATGAAATCATTCATCAATTTTTGATTTTTGAACGACGGAATTCGGTCCTACACGGTAGGGAGATAAATTAAATTTGCCTCAGTTGCCTTGAGTCATGTGATGCACACATCATTCGAACTGTGCCATGAGAACATACGTGTAATTGAGCATTTGTTTCGTAGATTGAAGAAGGGGTTCTGTTCATGCTTGCAGGAAAAACAAAAATCGCAGGTTGCTGTGTTTTTCAATGGAAAATCTCGGTACTCGAGGCAACAAAAGTACCTAATACTGAGCTTCAGTTCGACCGAGTTTAGTTCCAGTTAATTTTGAGTTGTTTGCCTTCAATTGCATGCAAACCACGCAACTTACTTGTAAGTTGTTTTCACTCAATGTTCAGCTCAAAGAACGCAGAACTTAGTTTCAAACCACTTCAAGACTGCCTAGCTATTTCATATGAATGCATGACCTAGTTCCCGTAAACGTGATCGTGATATCAAGACTTATGTATGTGCTTTTGTTTCGATAAGCGTGAACTTAGATCACGGAAATTTGTAGCTGTCTTTTCATTTGTTTTGTTTTGGTTTCCAGATTGCCCGTGAATGTCGATTGTTCGTTGTGAATAAACTTGAGATCCTTTCCCCTGCTGCTACGATGGACATCATCCCTGTCGTCCCGAACCTAAAGCCTGTCCACGTTAAATAACGGACAGTTTTCTTTCAGTGTGGATTTTGAATTATTCCACGGATCGTTGAAACGTTTCACTTACATGACAGCTGAAACTCTCCACTTTAATGCGCGATACAACATGTTTACATTCTTGTTACATTCAGTAAAATGGCGTCGAATCAAGTGGAAGTGCGCAAACGCATTTTGTACTAACGGCAGCAAAATCCGAATTTATCGACACGCGATCTTGCCAAGAAACTAAAACTACCAAAAAGTACCGTGTTTTGTGTTTGCAAATCATTTGACCAGCGCTTGACTGTAGATCAAAAAGTTGGAAGAGGAACATGAGGTGCCCAACCGTGATGTCTAGCCAAATTTCACTGCAAGAAGTCATGCTAAGGGGCTTTACACTAATTTTGTAAGGAGTGTATCGAATATAAGCTATCCACATACATTTGCGTTGTACGCATGTATTTGTGATGGGTTTTTATGCTCTGAACACTGCATGCTGTGCGTTTGACTGTCAGCTTTCTTTTGTTTACTTGTTTGTGCGGTTCAAATTCTGCGTTTTCAAAATGTCGCGTATTGAAAAGGAAGTGAAAATTAAGGTTCTGGACACATGGCTAAGTGAGAAGGGTATTACTATGCGAAAATTGGCGAAGCGGTTTGGAATTCATCATGCGAGTGTTAAAACCATCATTAATAAGTTTGAGGAACACTATTCTTTGGATGAGCTACCAGGAAAAGGCAGAAAACCCGGTTCTTCCAACCTGAAACTGGAGCAGAAAGTGGTATCTCTAATCATGAAGAACAAATCAATGTCAATACGTGATTTGGCCAAAAAGCAGGAACGAGTGTCAGGAATGATCCAGCGTATCAAGAGGCGAAACCACCTGAAGACCTACAAGAAGCAGAAAATCTCGAAACAAAGTGCAGAACAGAAGAAGCGAGCAGCAACAAGGGCCCGGAAATTGTATTCTTCCAGGTCCACAATACTTTACTTTCGTCGTTGGGGAGGATGTGAGCGATGCGGACAGGTCGATTCAAGTGGAGAAATTCGGTCGAAAGGTACTGGTATGGCAAGCAATATGTTCCTGTGGTTTGAAGTCAACCATTTTTTACACTACCGGAACTATAAATGCGGAATTCTATCGATCTGAGTGTCTCCAGAAGAGATTGTTGCCTTTATATAAAAAGCATAGTACACCTCCACTGTTTTGGCCGGATTTAGCGTCGGCTCACTATGCCAAAACCACTCTCAATCGGCTTGCGGAAAAGGATGTAGATTTCGTTGAGAAAAATATCAATCCACCAAATTGCCCTCAGCTTCGACCCATCGAACGTTACTGGGCAATCGTGAAGAGGGTCTTCAAGAAGACTGGTAAGGCAGCTGGGAACATGTTGGGAGTTCAAAAACATTTGGGCTCAAGCGTCCAAAAAATGCGATGCAGCACTTGTCCGGAACTTGATGAAGAGCATTCGATCCAAAGTTCGAAAATTTGTGAAGGAATAACTTAAATTTCATCCGGTCTTCATTATGTTCAAGTTTATCCTCCTACAATAAAGGATCAATTTTTTGTATGAATAAAATATCGGTTTTCAACATAATTTAAAAGAAAGTTTGTGGATAGCTTATTTTCGATACACTCCTTAGCAAACATTTTCTTGTATCATAATGGATGACGAAACATACGTACTGGAAGGAGTTAAACAGCTTCTGGGTCAGGCTTTTTAAACCGCAGTGCAAAAGAACGCCGTTGCCGCAAAAGAATGCCGTTGGACAAAGAAGGTGTCCAAATTCCCGAAGTAGTATTTGATTTGGTAGGCCATATGTAGTTTAGAAACTCTAATAGTTTTGTCTCTACCTGTAATATCAATAAGGATGGGTACGAGAAAGAATGTCTGCAAAAGCGGTTGCTACAGTTTATCAGAAGCCACGACTCTCCATCTCTATTTTGGCCTCCTGTCACTCTGCGAAATTGTTCCTGGCATGGTATGAGGTACAAGAGGTCAAATACGTGCCAAAAACAGCTAACCCCCAAACTGTCCAGAACTTTGCCCATTAGAGAAGTACTGTACTCTAGTTAAGCGGAAGCTCTTCGAAACTAAGTAAAAAGCAAATGGTACCGATGATTTTAAGAGTGTTTGAACTGTTTTGTGGAATATCTGTAACTAGAAATTAGAAGAAAAATTAGTATTTTCCATTTAATTCCAACTACCTTTGCTTATCTTGACAGATACACTGATAGTTATCGTCGACAAGACGACTCTTCAGAAGTCTGCATGATCGAGTTATTAGTACGGACATGAAATCTGCACATTGCGCGTATACGCGTCAAGATAAGCACAGGTAGTTGGAATTAAATGGAGAATACTAATTTTTCTTATAATTTCTAGTTATCAAACAATCGTTCCCAAATCCAACGGTACATATTAAATGGTGAATAAATTTGAAATTCATCCATAATGCAAACATTTTCGTTAAAAATATAAACGTCAGTTTCAGATTGTATGATATGACGAAAGTTAGATCGAAAACCCTACTCTTATTTCGGATACACCAGTTAGCTGCTGGGTTCTCAGGGCACATGTCCGAAGTGTTTCTTTAGAGATCTCTATGACTATCCTCAAATAAATAGTAAAAGGTATTTCATTTGCCATGGTGGCCAAATCTGGATTTTGACTCTAAAAATGCTATAACTAACTCTTGCTATACCCTGCATATAGGGTAGCTTGGTACTAGAATGTGTGCTCAATCGCATACTACCGTTCAAAGGCCCCTCCGCTCGTTTTCAACTTTCATCTTTCAATGTCAAAGCGTTCCGTACTCGAACGGAACGGAACTATCAATAATTTCTCTTCATTTCTTCGCTCTAGCAAGTAGTTGATGGGAAAATATTTGCTTCTGACAAATTTCATGCTATAACTTCCGAAATAAGCATCTAGACGTTTGAATTTTCTTGACTTTTCTTAATCATAGGAAATTACGTTTCTTCATCGAGCCCAAATGTTTTTGACATTTGTGAAGGGCTGTAAGAAAAAAGTTACAGTATTGACCCGGATTTCAAACTCATATTGTAGAAACTATATATGACAAAATTTTGAAGTCTTTGCAGTCAAAATGCTTATGAGACTCCCAAATTTTGGTTTCAGATGAGTAATGCCATTTTAACCCGATTGGCCACAAGGAATCTGTGCCGGAAGAGGGCATGTTTTGCCACGCTCTGTGAGGCGGCGGCAGCCTAAAATTTCCATCGGTGCATGCTTTTCGATGGTTGTAACATGTTTTTTCTTGAATAGTCTACTTCTAGCCTTGAAATGGACCATTGAACATGTTGGCCATTCCGGGACAATCCGGATGGTTCGGGGGAATCCTTCAGGACGGAACAAATACGAGTTTTCGCCGAAACTTGCCTTTCGACCGCTCAACCCTCATGAGTTTATATAAGCACTCTTCTTCTAGCCTAGAAAAAGCCCAATGACTGTATTGGACATTTCGGGACAATCCGAATGCACCGGGGGAACCTTTTAGGAGGGGACAAATACCGTATTTTTACCGAAACATGCCTTTCGACGGCTCAAACTTCATGGTTTTTGTTGAGTACTCTACTACTAGCCTTACAATGGATCAATGACCATCCCGGGACAACCCGGTTACTCCGAGGGAACCCTTAAGAAGGAGACAAATACCGTTTTCCGCCGAAATCTGCCGTTGCTAAAGCTCGATTCAAAGTAAATTTGGACGCACGGTTTAATACACCACCGCATCCCTGTTGGTTGGAACAAAAAACGGGCATTGACAGGCATTTGTTGATGTTTCATTGACGAAGAAATTGGTGAAATTGGTTTTTTTCGATTAATAGACGTATCTCAAAATTACGGATCGTGGAACTTGAGAAAAGAATATTATTTGTGCACAAACATCTAGAGAATCCTTCGTGGTCTGCCTCAAAAATAGCAAAAGTGTTTAAATTTCCAAAGTCAACGGGGTGTCTTGTAATCAAACGTTACAAGGATACTCTGTGTGTGGATAGAGCACAGCGCATCTATCATAAACGTTGCACTAGGCACAACGAGCTGAGGAGAAAGGTGATGAGGTACGTGAAAGACAACCCAGGTGTCTCCATACGTGATCTGGCAAAGAAATGCGATTCCAACTCTTCCACCCTGCCAGTAAACATCCGAATCGCTTCCTGAAACTAAATTTAGCGAGCACTATTACTATATGAAACAATGGATACAACGTTTCGACGAAATTTGATGGCTGTATTTTAATGGATGGCGAAACATATGTCAAAATGGATTATAAACAAATCCCCGGACAAAAACTTTACCTGTCAACTGGTCGTGGGGAGTTCGTGGGATAAGTTTGCTCGGAAACTAATAATTTGGCAAGGAATCTGCAGTTGTGGCTTTAAAACCAAGTCTTTCATCACAGCTCACACAATGACGTCGAAGGTTTACATTAACGAGGGTCTGAAAAAGAGGATTTTACCCTTCATTCGGCAACACAAGACCAACGTTATGTTTTGGCCGGATCTAACCAGCTGTCACTTCTCTGAAGAAGTACTAGAATGGTATGCTGCAAACAATGTTAATTTTGTCGCCAAAGAGATTAATTTTCTGAATGGCCCTGAGTTCAGATCGATCGAAAAATATTGGGCAACTGTCAAGCGAAAGAATAAGTTCGCCGGTACAGATCATGATGGCATGTATCATAAGTAAAGAACGAATTTCGTTTTAAACGGTGAAGCTGAATAAATACCCTTTTGTTTGAGGTTTTGATCAGCCGTGTATGTTGTTCAATTCCTGAGTTATGATCACTTGAAAGCGTCCAAATTTACTTTGAATCGGGCTTTACTAAATTTCGACCAAGCATGAAGACATTGACAAAGCAGTTATGGTCACTCATCACACATCACGTTTATCAGTTTAGCATGTACAATTGATGTTATAATAATGGTTCATTTTCCGAAGATCGAAATGATCACAACAAAAGTTGTCTTTCAATTTTCTCATAGAATCAATTTAGAAATCGAAAATCAATCTCGTAAAGATAAATCCAAAATCACCCAATCCTAGTTCGTATGTAGATAAAAGCAACTGTCATCGGTCCATTTCAAAGCTAGAAGTAGGCTTTTCATGAAAATCATGACGTTTTGAGTAATCGAAGAGCATGTTTTTGTGAAAAACTCGTTTTTGATTCCTCATATTGGGTTCTTCCGGGGTATCCGGGATATCTCTGTATTTTCAATATGGCCATTGATCCATTGCAAAAGTCTACAAAAATTTGAGCCGTCGAAAGGCATGTTTTGGCGAAAATCCACATTGGTCTCCTCCTGAAAGATTCTTCCGGGGCATCCGGATTGTCACGGAATGGCCAATATGGGCATTGGATCTCTTCAAGGCTAGAAGTAGACTTTCATGAATAATCATGAAGTTTGAGCCGTCGAAAAGCATGTTCTGATGAAAATTTGTATTTGTCGTCGCCTCACGGATCGTGACAAAACATGCCATTTTCCGGTACAGATTCAAAGATTCACACACTCACCAGAAACCCGACATTGGTACTAATCATTTTGACTGCAAAGACTTTGGTCATATAAATTTTCTGCAATGTGAATTTGAAATTCGGGACAATATCACCCGAAAAACTTAGTTCGTCACAAAATGTTAATACCTAAGGAAGGTTAATAAATTATCACTTTTAATGCTACTTCGGAAGGCTAATCGATAACCCTTACGATCTCAATTGCAAATTTATGCATATCCTGCTTTTAAAATAAATATTCAAATCAAATTAAAGTAATTTTCAACACACACACACACACACACACACACACACACACACACACACACACACACACACACACACACACACACACGGTCACTTACAGTTCACGAAGGTAATCTGTCAGCATAACGAGCGACAACGAACGACAGCGACGACAACGAAAATTTTGCTCAACTATGTAACTATTAATTGATGAACAATATCTCAACTGCTTCAAAAATAAATCGATCATCACGATGACAACATGAATTTGCCGAGTATAGCTGAATTTATTGCATATTTGATACATAGACTGAATCAAGGAGCTAGGCTAACATTACATCCCCTTACCCTATGTCCGATTATTTACGCAGCAGGAAAACAAAAGTTGTAATTCTAAAACACCGCCTGCTCCGGTCGGGCAAAAATCGCTTCATTCAGTGCAGAAACATCCATAATCAACCCCCTTCCTGCATCTGCGGCCTAGTCCGTTAATTTTGCGTACAATTTCCAGGAACTCATCTGAAAATGGGCATCACTGTTCATACGCCCCCTTCACCCAGTCTGTACACACCAAACGACCCCTCCGTTACAGGCCGCTCTTGAATTTGTGCGCCAAACCAACCGAACGACCGTTCCAGTAGGAAGTTTACTGATTCTGAGCTTCATTGTCTTCGGAGTAATTTTCCTGCACGCGGTCGGTTGTTTGGTCCAAGCTTTGATGCGGGCACCCACGCGATTTGAAGCAGAATCCCGGCGAGATCCTTCCCGCAAAGGACGCAGATTTTGCCGAACGGTTCGAAAATTGATTTAGTCCCAGGTCAACAAGGCTGCTCGTGTCTACTCACCTACACGGTTTGTCGTACATGGTGATGTAGAAGTTTGGCACGGAGGTTGACTTTCATCCATTGTTTCAACTTGTAGTAGTGAGGAGAGACGGTTGCATGTTTAATGACCAAATTGTTGCCTCATATCAAGTCAATCAAAAGCTGATCCAAATAGCCAGAACTCGTGCTATTGGATGGAAGCATTGTTTGTGTAATGAAGCGCCACCTAGCGACTCAAAGAGCTGCAATTTTCCGTCCAATTCCCAATCGTGTCCTGTGAGCGAGATAGAAAAAGCTTTAAATTACTTTCGGTTCGGCGTTCCTTTCATCGGAAACAAGTCGGTAGGTGCTAACAAGTTGTCATATAGATTGTGTATCTTCTGCAGTGCTATCACCAATTTCTAGAAAAACAATTCGACTCGTTTTCAATGGTCGCATTGAAGCTAAAACAGAACGAAATGAATATTCGATCGAAATATGAAGCAATAAATTTGATGTGCAATCAGCGAACACAGTCGGCTGTCACCATTGGCAACGACGACGGCGACGACCGTGGGGACAGTGGCGCCTCTGTTCTCTTTCTCTGAAACGTGAGTTTCCGCATTTCAATTTAAACTTTCGCATCGCCTCGCAGAAATGGGCACTTTAATGTAGGATTTTTTGTTGTTGTTGAAAAAATTACTCCACAAACTCGATCAACGAAAAATGTGCAATCTGCTGCCCTCCGCTCCGATCCCATGTCGCTCAATTTGTAACGAATGAGCGACGCCGCGTTGGCATTCTTTTGTTTTCTGTTTCAAAACTTCATAACAATAATTGAAAACCCAATATTTTCACAGTCGAAAGCAATAAACGAATCGAGTTCCTCACACAAACAAAAAAATGAGTCCTTTCTCAATTTTCCGACGTCGGTGATCAGTAGTGTGACAGTGACAATGTGTCGTCTCATAACCCCTTCCCAGCGGATCCAAGCACCCTGCGAGCTGAGACGGCCAACGACTGCGGTGCCATCATTAGCGCATATTTATACACATTTTTACCATAAATGGGATTGAGTTTCAAAGGGTTTTTCCATGTCGCATCTTAATCAACGCGCGGCAGACATGTTTGACAACATGAAAAGGGTTTTGATGGGGAGCTGGCCGGGATCAGACTGGAAGCTATTAAGTTTATGCTCGCTTGGTTTTTAACTGTGCTCTTCCGGCGACCAGAATGGGTGGGGCGGTCGTTCTCGGTCATTCATTTTTTTCGAGGGCGCAATAGTGCGCTGTCAAGCATTCGGTGTGGAGAGTTGTTATGTTACACGCATCAAAAGCAAATTTTGACACCACCGGCGTGCGGTGGAAACATCTGGAGTGCACTGGGTATTTTGTAAATGGGAACCGTATTTGCTTTTGTTGAATTTAGCCCGAGTTGCTGGAGCTTGCCGCGTTAAAATTCGAGTACATTTATTTTGATTCCATGAAGTTTGGCTATCATGAGGTTCCAAACAGCTTACTATTAGATTGTATCGCGATTGATACATTGTATTG
>JASCZW010007935.1:0-57587 GCA_034211315.2 Aedes japonicus
TTGTTCGTTTACAAATTTCCAGAATTGTTTAGGACGTGACTTGAGCTTTCTCTGTATTCTACGCCGATACTGGAGAAAGCAACGTTTCGCGACTCGTTTGTATTCTTGATTCATCCTAACATAGTGACGACTTAGAAATAGTGTCTGGTGCTTTGTGAATTTTCTGAGGGCAGCTCTCTTGCCTGATTTCAAGCGACAAAGTTCGCTCGTTTGCCAAGGTGGACAAGACGTATGACGATGGATTTTCTTTGATACGTCTGCCTATAACATATGCCAGAATGCTGGAAAATGTTTGGGCGGCTGACTCGACATTGACTGAATCCAAAATGTTATCCCAATCGAAAACCGAGAGTAACTCGGCGATATTGCGATGGATTGGCACGAACAAAATCGTAGGAAACTTTGGCTGGTGAGATTTCGAAATCATGTTGCAGCCTTGAGCGTAACGTGACCAGTAAAGGCGGATGATGAAGAGTTAGTTTCACTAGAGGAGAGGGAGCTTCGCATAAGGCTGGAGCGGTGTCTTGGGAGCCTCACAAAACAAAGATCTAAGCTGCGGATGTGCTGGTTGGTGACATGATTGATTTGAGAGAGAGTGGCTGAGCTGTAATTGTCCAGAAGGAACGAAGCATTGGAATGCATTACAGAATGATTGGCATCAGGAAATAGAAACCCACTGTCAGATAATTTCCATGAAATCCCAGGCAGATTAAAGTCGCCTATCACCATAACTTTGGCATTTTACAAAATTGCGAAAACCGATTGGCAATGTATTGCAATTAGTTCACGCTCGCGTATGCGGTCGGGTGGAATGTACAGTCTGCAAAAGGAATAATGTACGATCGCCCAATTTGATCGACGTCCAA
This sequence comes from Aedes japonicus, assembly GCA_034211315.2. Lineage (NCBI taxonomy): Eukaryota > Metazoa > Arthropoda > Insecta > Diptera > Culicidae > Aedes > Aedes japonicus. Next base: position 867 of record JASCZW010007935.1, read on the forward strand.
ACTTGTTTCAAATTAATCCAAGAAAGGTTTTCATGAACCTTTGCTTTAAACTTTGTACTTATAGCCACTAGTACGCCCCCACCTTGCGCTTTATGGCTTTTATCGGCAATCCTGTCACATGGAAATACCTCGTAATCTTTGCCAAATACCTGACAAGAGAGTGTGCGTGAATCCAGCCAGGTCTCCGTGAGGACGATGATGCCGTAGCTCTGGCCCGAAGTAGCTATGTGGAAATCGTCGACATCGCTGTTAATACCACCGACATTCTGGTAGTAAATGACGATCTCGTGATAGCAATCGCCCGCATGTGATGGTGCGGGTGAGGCAGCCGAAGTACCGATGACATAACTAGAATGCGAGGCAATATCGGGCAAAAGGAGAAGCTAAATCGTGAATGTACTTGCCTGCTAAAGCAGGTTGGAAGACCCCGGTGTGCATCTGACCTCAGGGCCGAGACGTCTATGCTGAACGGTGGCTGGAATTAGCGCGACTGGAGCAGAGGAACCGGGGCTGGAAGCTGGAAGTTGGAAGATATTCAGGAAGCGAAAAGCTGGAATAACACGCGTAATTGACTGAGGTAACAGGCCAGGAAGACCCCCTCTGTAACCCTGAACTCAATACCAGGATGACTCTGGTGGCGGGAACACTGGGAACAGAACTGAAGATCGGTTTTTGAAAGTGGTACAACTGAGACGAGGGCAGAGGGAGCTTCCAAAGAGCCTTGACGCGTGCATCCCGGTGTTGAAAAATGTGACATTAGCTGAGTATCGGGCAAGGTTGATCCGTAGCTGAGACGTTCACAAGAGGAACTGGTTGATTTTGTGGATCCACCGTCGAGGACTTCACGATGCGGGTCACGTTTTTTGCTTTATCATCCACGAAGGGCCGGAAGTTAACGTTTTCCGGCCACGAATCGCAAGACAATGCACCCTTCTCCGAATTTTTGTCCACACCCACTTTGAATGAGACAAAATTCAACGTGGACAAATCTTTCCCTTTTGGAATAAGTTTTACCACCTTCGGTTTATGGTCGACGGTTAGGTGAAGGCATTCACACACCAAGTTAAAATTTCCTGTTCAGTCGTAGTCGGATGAAAAGCAGACAGATGTATCCAGACAAAATTACGGTGGGTCTGGACCATTTTAATAGTGCTACAGGCCAACTTAGTCCCGCAACTCGGTTTGGTTGCTACAATCGACATCGGACAATCACCAGTTTCACTTCTACGTCGCATAGGTGAGTTAACCGACGTATTTATTGGCCACTCATCAAATCTTGAGCCACTAGAGTTGAGCCGGAACGGTGTGAGAGGCTTCGAATCAACCTTAGAAGCGAGAGTAGCGACCGTCGAGCTGAGCTTTATGATGTCGTTCTGGATTGATTTAATCGATTCGGATAAACCACTCAGATCCTTCTCACTGCGGCACATGATGTTGCGAAATTGGCAGTTAGTGAACATCGTAGAACAGTCATCGCACATCCAATAAATATTCTTTTCGTGTGATCGAAGCACGCTCAAGGGGAAGTCAACCTGTGCGCAAATTGCATGAAATGACTCCTCGCAAATGACAAATAATACGATCATTTTCGGAAACAACCTTTGCATGCCATGGTATTCGCCTATGGGTATACTACACAGCAAGTGTTATAGCGCAGAAAGCTTCCTGAATCTTCAACGGACGAAGGACGATAAGAGGATGCAAGATGGTGTTGTTTTTGAATATAGCAGCGATCGGTTTAATCTTTTGCAGATCACAACACAATGCTCCACTGTCTATGCACAGACCGATTATCACAACGCGGGCAAAAGGCAGATAAATAATAAAGGGGGACGGATCGAAACCACAAATAACGGCAAAACATATATCAACGAAAAATAATAAGAAAATCGGACTGTTATAAAAACAATACTAACTCGCACCAACGCAGTGTTGAGTGTTCCGGTTTACTTCAGGAAGGCCGCTCGCAAGGGCGTAGAATGTTTTTGCAAGTAAGCTTAAATAATTACCTTCCATGGGAAATTTACCAAAAGCAATTAATTGTCTTAGCTTTTTTTTATCACCATCCGAATTCTTAATGCAAACGTTCTACTGCCGGACCACCAACAAATATATGACGTCTTGCTTCTTGCTAAAATAGTATCAGGAGTAAAAAAAAACTCCTAATGTGTCAATGCTTTTTAGTCCATCACTCTGCTTAATTATAATCTCTTCAGCATCCTCTAAAATGTCAACTGATATGTGTCTAAACGTGAACCGTCAGTGGTTATACAAAGCCAAATCATAATCAGCATGCATGAGAGACAATCAACTATTCAAAATTGCACTATTCGTTCAAAAAATATTGCGGATTTTCTATACATGACAACAGGGCGACCGGGATTTCGTAGCACATGTTGTTTGCAATGATGAAGGCAATTATTTTCGGTCCTCATGGCCGGATTAAACCTCATTCGTTGGTAGTTATCACCACCATAGCCGAAAGAGCGGGATTTGAAAGCGAATGCTTTCTACGCACAATTCAAATGACATTTTCATTGGAACCCACAAACCGGTTTGATGGAACAGTATGCCCGCTTGAACTGGGCTGGAATTATAGAATTTCCGGTAAAGGAGGCTATAACTCTGTATTATCGGTTTTTAGCGCAACTGGCTGTAGGAAAGAGAATAATTTAAAACGCATCGTGCGTTAAATGATAAATCTCGGACTAAGTCGGAAAATGGGATGTGACATCAGCTTATATCTGACAAGTAAATTCTCATATTCAGATACTGCACGGTCCTTGTTCAGTTTAACAGGTCACTGGTGGAAATAAATAATTGAACTGCGCGGTAAAATGAATGCCAAACTCTATTTTGATTGAAATGAGTAAAGTAAAACAAACATGCGTTGGATTATTTATCTCTACATGGGAAAGCAAGACTATACACTTGGGCAGAGTTAATACATACAAATAAATAAATTTAAAATACTGTCTTATTAATTCTTATTTGGAGTTTTGATGCTATCATATATGCTTAACTAAGAAAAAAGAATACAATATAAAATTTTGCTTTCGGCAGATATAAAAATACTTTATAATTTAGTGCATGGATTTTTATAAATTCGTTCTGCAAACTCACTCTACAAAATAAAAACAAGCCTGAAAATAAGGAAGCCTCAAGTTTCATAAGAAACATAAAATACATCAAATGTTTCGCCATTAATTGATTTATTATTTTTTACGAGTATGTAAATTATTCAATAAGTTTTAAATATAAATAGTTGGATCAATTTATCCTTTTGTTTATTTATGTGTCAGCCTATAAAGTAATTCATTACTTCTACACAAAATTGTCAAAAGGTCGATAGTAACATTTGTAAATAATTACTTCTAGTGTCAAACAAAATAGCACCAAGAAACAGACACTGGGAGTTATTACCTTCCGTCGGTATAGATGTTAGTAGATATAGATGTTAGTAACCTGGCATTTAAAGAGGATTTACGTTTAAGTAATTGTTTACAATTGAATCCTAGAGGGTTTGAGCTGTTTAGTGGAATCCTTGTAACTATAAATTAGAAGAAAAATTAGGTAATCCCATTTTAATTCCAACTACCTTTGCTTATCTTCAACAGATACGCGTATTTCGTCTACAATGTGCAGACTTCTTCAGTGTCTCGTACTAATAACTCGAAATACTAGACGAAATACGCGTATCTGTCGAAGATAAGCAAAGGTAGTTGGAATTAAATGGAGATTACAATTTATGTTTACAATTGTTACTTTCTACCTTTTGACGATTTTTTCTAGACTTTATATACTGTTGGGTCGTACCCATATAAGTAAACTGGCAACCCTACAAAAAGAATGATTAAGGAAGCTGGGAACCGGAAGAGTTTGAGAACCTGATTGCCACCGAGGAGGAGTGGACGTGGATTCGTTGCGTGTTGTGCGGGAATTTAAGTTTGCGGGAATAATGCGAAGTGAAACATAATTTACAGTGATTATTTATTTTGGTTTGAGAGAAATCAAAGGATTCAACACATAAATTTATTGGGTACTTTATTTAATTATTTATAAATTAATTCATTCATTAATTTATTATCAAATGTTTTTATTATTAACGATTATCTTCCACCTCCACTTCCGATTTGAATATTCTTGTGCGGTTAAATCAGGTTAAAAACCTCAGTGTAATAACATCACAATTTAAAATACAATTTTCAGCGCTATTTCATGTGATTTTCATGCCATCTGATGACCGGTCAAACTTTGACAGCGATATCAGATGATTTACCAGAAATAATGGCAAATGAAAGCCATCATTGAGGACACTTTGATGAAATACAGCAGATCCGGCATTTATAAGATCATCGCTTTGCTGGATGAAGAAAAGAAGATCATCGATAAGAAGCCTAGTTCCGGCTGGCAAAAAGTCCAGCAGATGTTGAAGCGCAAAACAGAGGGAAGGTGGCGATAGCCATCCGGAAATGGATGAAAAATATCTCTAGTCCACCTTTCAGAAGCAGCGGTTGTATATATTTCAAGGATATTTTCCCGGCAAAGATGGTGATAGACGATGAAACATATCTGAACCTAGACGGCAATGACTGGCAGGATATTTTATGTCCCGTACCAAGGTGATCAGTGAGGTCAAGTTAATTAGCCACACAAAAGTTCCTGAAGAAGGTTTTTCTGTGGCTGTCCATCAACGCGAAGGGAGACGTTGAAACCAATGTTTATTCTCCTCGGGGTTTGCTGTGAATGGAGCCATAAAAAGTACCAAATGCCTGCCAGAAGTGGCCGGACTTCAGCTGATCCCCCTCCTTTCTCCATCACTTGATGTTATATGACGAGCTTGAAACGTTACTCAAAAGAATCGCATGCGGCACGCTTCTAGTGCATCGGCAACTCGTCCCAGATCTTGGAGCACTATGGACCATCAAAGAAGCTCATTTGCTTCTTGATCCGTGAGTGCTCACTTGATATTCGCTCTGCTTGGTGTCCTGAGGACAAAGGTCTGGGGAGCTGGAAAGCCACAAAGTCTTATCGAGAAAATTAGGGTACATAGGGGTCCCGAAGTGCCGGGGCTTCAAGCTTCTCCACCCCTCCCCCCCCACAAACCATCACTGACGTGGCGCTTTGGAACCGCTGGATGTTTATGTGGGACGGGGCTATAAAAAGTAACTCGTTAGAGGAGTAACGTTGAAACATATCGCCACGTCCTCTTTGCTCTGTTTGGTACTCAAGCAGCCTATGGGTATAGAATAAAGACGTTACGCAAAACGTTTGTGATATGTTGCCAACTTTTCATTATATACACATTATATACAAAGGAGTAGTTAAGTGTGGGAAACACGTTGGGTATAATTGTGTTTATCTACCATTGGGTTGAAATTACTTACTTTTGGGTAGAATTTTACCAGAATTAAGTTATTTATACCCGACGTTGGCTTCATCCACTTAACCGCTCTACTAGTTACTTTTTGGAAGCGTGTAGACGTACACATAACACTACGGTGCATTCGGCCCGTAGTGATCATATTTTGAGTGTATTTAGTGCCTTGTTGTACTTCAAAATTATCAGTTATGCTGTTTTATTTAAAAATTGATAAAGTTTCATTCCATTAAATCTATAGCTTTGAAGATTTCAGCATATTTATTGGGTGGTTCATTCTACCCCACCAGTGCGTTTTGTACTGTTCTCCCTACTTGTGCAGATACTGTTCTAAGGCAGCCAAGGCCTAACAGGATCTGCGTCAAATGGAATCCGGTTTAATCGGTGGGTTGAGTTATTTCACTGCCTCTGCCACTTGACCTTTGACGCGGCTCTAATGATCTTACAGATAACTTTCGTGTCTTGTCGTTCAAAGCACTCTACGTCCTCTTTTATGATTTTGCCGATGGGCATCATCCCGCTAATGGCTGGCCCACAATTGATACGTTGCGGGTGCGTTTGCGTGAATTTGACAGTTTTCCCACAGCTTTCTCTGTCAAATTTACGTCAACGCATCCGCAACGTATCAATTGTAGGTGACCTAAGAGGCAGACCACGTCACGTGACACTATACACGGTAAGAAAGAAATACCTAACATAGTTGGGTACAATTTACATCATGTACGGAAACAAATGGACGAACGAATGAATGAATGAATCTCAAAAAGACGTTTTGAGGCACTTGATTGAGAGGAAAGAGTTTTTTTATTATTCCAATATCTATTTATAACTTTGTACTTTTCTTCTTATGCTGTTTTGTATTTTTCTTCTTATACCATTTTGTATTTCTTTTTTATGTTACATTAGATATATCATTCTAAAGCTGATACCGGGAAGCTCTAACTTGTATTATCCACCAATGGATTCGCGACTTATCATGTATGAACGTACTGAAATCGACATCAAGGCTAATTAATTCGACACCAACGGAAGATTTTGTCAAGGCTTCCGATTATTGCTAACCGCTATTAAATAGCATGGTTCATGACAAATCTTCTTCATATTCCTTGAGTACGTTGCAAAGCTCAGATACTGTTGTGCTTTTGCAAACTGATGTTGTTTTAAATAGGAAGAAAAAAAATATTTCGTGCTCTGTTTTCAACAATGAAAGATTGGAATAGCAAAAACTTCGAGTATTTTCGCTGAATACTTCAAGAGAGACTGCCTTCGTTGCACGGCTTTGCCTCGCAAATTATGTGGGGAGCATTTTCTATCATCGTTATGTTGGTGATTCTAATTACCTAAAGATCCGTTGCCGTTGTTAGAATCCGGCTGTTTTTCAAACGGAAGAAAATACATACTAATAATATTGTGAATAAAGCATAATGAAAGTCATACTTTAATCCTTCTTATAAATGGCGCAGCAATTGCCTCTTCCATTGTTGTTCGAAGTTCTCTTTATACCTCGGTTAGTATTTTTTTGATGATTCTCAATGCGCGTCGTACGTATTCTACATAAGCAGTATAAATATTTTCCTATAATTACTGAATCCTAGAGGGTTTGAGCTGTTTAGTGGAATACCTGTAACTAGAAATTAGAAGAAGAATTAGTATCTTCCATTTAATTCCAACTACCTTTGTTTATCTTCGACAGATACGCGTATTTCGTCTACAATGTGCAGACTTCTTCAGTGTCTCGTACTAATAACTCGACTATAATTACTACTGAATAGCAAATTTAAATAGCGTTGACTAAGTACTTACTTTCCAATATACAGGGGTGCGGCACAAAATAATGCGAAATTTTTTCTGTTGCTTTCAAATCCCATTTTCAACTAATTCAAGCAATAATATCAACATTTTCGAGTGCAGCTATCTATATAAAGTCCTTTTAAACAATTTTTTTCAATGTGTACTCCATTTTTATTAATAACATCCTCAAGCCGACTCGGACGTAGGCAGTCAACACGTATGTGCGTGTTATGGTTGGCTTCAGGGTTTTCACACTAGGGCGTGATGTTTTGCAGGCTCATGCTTCAACATATGACCAAATGGAATAATCCAACGGATTGAGATCTGGACTGCTAGGGGGCCACAAATTATCGTCAACCATTGTTGGGTTCGATTGGACGTGTGACCCGACGCTCCATCCTGCTGTAGAACAACGTTTTGGTCCTCGGAGAAGTTAGCCTTCACCCAGGGAACCACTTGGCCCTTTAAAATACCGATATACATTTCGGTATTGATTTTAACTCCAGCATCAATGAAAACAGACGGCATTTTCAAACCGTTGGACGCCACCAAGCCAAACATCGTGACACCAGCCGGATATTTGGTTTAAAATTTGAATTTCACTTTTTCCGGAACGTTCTCCATTTTCTGCGGTGAAATGAACCGGTCCGTGCGGCTGTTAGTCACAGCATCGATGCTGAAAAGCTTTTCGCCGGAGAACAGGATTATCATTTTTTCCTTCTTCAACAAGGAAAGCTTCCTTTGCAAGTTTTCTCATGGAACGCACCGGGTTGCGAGAAATTTTTGCATGGACCGATTTGATCACATTCGGCGTGCGTGCAAAGCGCGGACGTCCGCCTCCGGCTTCCGCTGCTTAGGACCATCCTGCAGGGACTTTTTATGCGGTAAACTGTTGCTAAATGGCACCCTACCACCTTGGCAATCTCTTTCGGCTTCTTCTGGGCAAGCACAAATTAGTGATCACTTCTTTCGCGAACATCTTGACGAATTTGCAATAAAAGAAGTAGAATGTTTGGATGCAGCACTTGAAAGTAAGCATAAACAAATACCCTTTCTACAGATATTAGTCACTAGCTACACGAGTTAACCCAATACTCAAGTTTGACCATTTTCGCATTATTTTCTGCCGCACCCTGTAAGGATTCGACCATAGCATGAGCATGATCGTGGGCATGATTGATCGCCCATTACTACTCCTTTATTGCCAGATCAGCTGTTGTAACACAGAGAACCAAGAGATGATGCTTGGGGCTAGCATAGATCCTCAATGTTTAAGAGATAATTGGAGACCCAACTAAGGCAATACAGGCGCCAGCCTCGCCCGAATGCAGGTCGAATAAGAAAGGCTAGGAATGTGGCTAGCAAGGAATGAGAAATTACTGTTGGATGCCATTTTTGGGTGGCAGCAGGCTTCGTTTTGGTAAACAATAAGCTGCATTCACGCGGCGTTTAGTAAAATATCTATATATAAGTACGCATTTCTGATTTGAAACTATTCATACCAACAGTTAAGATCCTATTGGGGCCACTCAAAAAGTGTGCACATATTTCCAGATACCTCGTTCTTGATGGAATTTTTTTTCTGATTTCTTAGCAATAAAATGGTCTATGTAAGCACTTTGTTGAAAGGAACAACCTTTTTTTTTGGGAAGGATAATCTACAAGTACATGAGCGTCAGCCCTTGTAACTATTTTTACGTTGTTAGCTTCACGTGCAATTTTCACATATTTCCTATTCATGCATTATAAAAGAGCGCACCGAAAATGACTTCGTCGCCACACTTACTTTTGGCCCTCAACGAGAAGCAGCAGCTACACCAACACACTTGACATTTGATGTGTTCCCATCTACAATAACCGTTCATTTTTACAACAACACGAATGTAAACTGTGTGATGAAATTTAAGCTGCTCTAGCTTCTCATCTGGGAAATTCCATGCTGCTGTTGGTTGACTTTTTCCTCTCTTGCACACAAGTTGATCGTTTTTCTATGGTCGTAAGTCAACGACAACGCTGGCTGCCGTGTTCTATTGCTACATGCACATGCTTTGAGGAACAGCAACCAGGATGTAAAGTTTTGCTTTGATCTTCCCACGAAGGGGACGCATATATTGGATGTATCACATATGTGCTCTAGGGCAATATTTCATGTTCGCTCCATTCCACCCGGGGCGTTGGCAAACCAACAAACAGGTGAAAAGTCTTCAATTACTTTGCCATTGTGAAAAGTCCTCGAGTTTCATTAAATATGTGGGCTTCTGTGGCTTTTGTCGACGTTAGTAAGAGACGGAAACCATAGTTTACAATTACTCGTACCTACGTTTTAATTAACGCTTGCATTTTGACACCCGGTAAAGCTGCCGGGCTGCGAGATCATCCTTTGACAAAGTTGGTTATTCTAGTAATGAAAAATGAAACTCATAGTTCACATGAACCGGACAAATGGGAAAATATTTAAATGGCCTGGATCTGTTTTGATTTATTGATTATTTTTGATGATTTTTTCAGAAATCATACGGATTTGAGTAACATTGAGTCTACGGATATTTTACGAAATTATTACTCCAAATGCCTGGAAGCGAGCAAAAACACGTCTATCAAACATTCGCGGAAAAATTAGACATCAATTATGCCAACCGAGCCAATGATCAGATTTCTAGCATTTCAAGCTTATTGACTTACAAATATTGGCTTCTTGCTTTCTCTCTACTTCGTTATCTAGATCTGAGTTTGGCAAAGGAAATTTTCAATGTAAAATCTCATATGATTTCTATCGAAATTGGCCTGAATATTTCATCCTACGAGTAAGCCATCATTGAGATATTTTTGCTAATCTCATCGATATTTGCTTTGTGATAGAACGTGAAAGTAATAAGAATACTTTCATTTTTTGACGTAGGACTACGTCTTTGTTTTCTATACTGGGGTACAGTTTAAAAAATATCGATTGCGACCGTCACAAAATGTGGTCAGGTTTTGAGCGTTAATATCTCAGTCGTTTCTCCAAACATTTTCTAAATAACTGCACCAATCGATCGGAAATATTTCTACGCGTCGATTTCAATAATGAAAACTATTAATTTTTAACATAAAGCTATTTAAAATAACGCAAAGATATGGTGGTGTCTTATACTGTCGATTTTTCAGAGTAAATTTACCAAATACACTGTCCTTTCTAGCACAGATTTCATATTTAAGTAAGGAACGTCTCCTAGGCAGTCACGAAGGTTATAAAAAGGGTACACCTTAACATTTTTGCTTCAGTATATCGGCAGTCGTGGCGCTGTGCAGTGGCGGTTGAATTGCAACGAGTTGGCGGCAGTAAACACCCAGGAGGGTGCGAGCAGTCGTTGCCCAGGACGGCGTTGGTGCAGTAAGCTGTTGGTGCCTGATGCCTACGAGTTGGCGGGAAAAAGCCGCCCGGGACGAGACAAGAATCAACCATCCCACGTCACCTGCATTTTGATACCCAGCCACAACGTTGAGTTGCTGATCGATGAAAGAAAGTCTCCTGAGTCTGTCAACTAAATCCGTCCTTTTCAGGACGACCAAATCATTTGATTAACAAAAGAGTTTGTTTGATTGAATTTTTCATTTGTGCTGTTAGTTTTTCAATAAGCACTCATTAAACGCCGCGTCCTGGACTATTATATCACAAATAATGTTGAATAACTAACGAACGAAATTCAACAAGGCGAACTTTGACACGTCTGAGACCGATCATATGGTTGAGTTCATTGTAGTTCCTAGTTGTGCATACCGGATAAGTTGTCAGTGGCAAGCAAATTAGGCATATTTCTGTTGAGAAATCATCCGTTTAGCGTGCACTAATTAAAACTTATTATTGTGATTGAAACTTCTCTTCGGTGTGAACTTTTCACAGAGTGTTATCCTTTTCGGGCCGTCCTGCCGCACAAGAAGACCGAGTGAAAAGCCTATGTTTAATCGCGAACCATTTTCCTACGTCAAAACCAAAATCCGTCCTTTCAGGACGAACAAATTAATTTGGCTATCAAAAGAGTTTGTTTAATTTGAAGTTTCTCTTTCGTTCATCAAAATTTACATCATCACGCATCGGCTCAACATGGCATTGCTTATAAGGTCGCGTCCAGGAGTAAAGGGCCAGGCACTTTTGATAACGCAATAAATGAAACATATGTCCAAATATACATGGATACGGTTTTTGTCCCTGAAAAGGGCATTTTTCTTTTGCATAAAGTGATGTGAATTTAACCTCCGAAACCATACAGCTAGATGATTTCATTTCTCGCTGATGTCTGGCACAACTAGTGAGGCCCGTCCCCTTTGTAAAATTTGTTTCGCATTGCCTTTCTGTTACCGTCTTCCTTCCATGCAATGGTACCCGATGCCATTATTTAAAAAAGCCCTTGCAAGGCTAGCAGTCATTTGTGATACGAAGCAGCTCGAGGAAACAACTCTTTGGTCGCATTCACCGTCTGCTTGAGAACGGTAACTACGCCTCGCCTAGCACGTTGGTGCCGAAGCCGCTGTCTACTTCGCTGCAGTGATGGAATACCTGGCTGCTGAAGTGCTCGAGATGGCAGGAAATGCCAACCCTCGAAGCAAGTAGAACTCAAATCATACCACGTCACATGCAGCTGGCCATCCGCAACGACGAATAGCTGATGCAACATTTCTCCGTCCTGCTGCACAAGAAGACCGAGTGAAAAGCCTTAATTCAATCGGAATCATGATCTCCCAGTCAAACATTAAAATCCGTCCTTTTCAGGACGAACAAATTAATTTGCTTATCTAAAGAGTTTGTTTAATTTGAAATTTCTCTTGCGCTCATCAAAATTTACATTATCACGCATCGTTTGGCATAGCTTTAAACTTCGCGTCCCAGAGTAAGTGGACAAGCACGTTGGACAACCAACAAACTAAATATTAGGAGTTAATTCGAGTCGAACTGCAACAAGGCTGACTGATCATGAGTTCATATATTGTACTTCCTAGTTGTACATAGGGGATTAAGTAAATTAGGTTGGTTGCTGGCAGTGGCAAGCACTGTGGAGGGCGCATTAGCGAGCAGCCTGTGACCAAACAGGGATGGTTCAGTTCGTTGTTGATAGAGTGCGGCTTGTTATGCAGTCGGTTGACCCAGCCAATGGAGAACGCTTATTCAGCCGGTTGACGCAACCACGAGGTGCAAAATGATAAATATCTCACAAAAGGTCAATTTCACGACTAATATTATGATTTTAGATGGAGGGCAATACTGAACCACTATACTTATATGAGCATGACGCCTACTTAACTCGTAAATCCTGCCCGATTCGTAATTTTATCACTCTATTACACATTCTTAGAGCAGATTATTCACGAAATATCGCAATCCAGGCAATAAATCTACATAAAAACTCAAGCAAAGTGGGATTTTCGACAATTTCTATTCTGAGTTGTGTCAGTATTGCAATAAAAACGACGAAATATGCTAAATATGACTGCTAATATGCTGGAAAGTCCAAGAAGGAAATGTTGAAGTAGAAGGATTTTTTCTGTTACTTTCATGCTAGTTCCCTCTCACGGACTTCAATATCCAATAGCAATATATTGACATTGAGAAACATTCTCTATTATGTTCATTTAGTGAAAAGATTTTCGCGTTGAATCGAGAAATAGTGGTTGAGAAATTTGCAAATAACTGAAATGTCTCAACATTTGGCTACTGTGTACAAGCGCAATTCCCGAAAGCGCAAAATGGATCAACAGGCGAACGTTCCTTCGAAGCAACCGAAGACGGCCGCTGACCGTGCAAAGTGTTATCGGGCTAGAATTAAAGCGGCCAAAGGTAATGCATCATCAACTACTGGCTGGGATGCTGGAGAAGGGTCTTCAACTCGAGGTAGGATATCATATACAATGTTCATTTAATGATTGTTGAACTGTCCATGTTAACAAACATTATTTTGTTAGTTTCAAACAGTGCTGTGCTGAATATTTTATTGACGTAGGACTACGTCTTTCATTTCTATACTGGGGCGCCGTTCTAAAATTTCTGAAATCGACCGCGTTACGGGTCGTTTTGGAGATTTTGATCGATAATAACTGAGTCATTGCATAAACGATTTTCATATCGTTTGCACCAATCGATTGGAAATAATTCTACGTATGAGTTTTAGTAATCAAGTTAATTGATTTTTACATTAACTTATTAAAAATAACGTAAATGTAAGGTGATGTCTTATAATTTCGATTCGCAGAGTAAATTAACCAAATTTCCTAGCACAGTTTTCAAATCTAAGCAAGAGACGTCTCCCATCATCTTCTTCTTCTTATTCTTTGTTCTCGAGAGGTAGATTCCGTTTCACGCTAGTGTTTGGCGAAACATCTGATTCCCCTCCCCTTTTAATGAATTTGATTCACATTGCTTTAGTTGATACCCCCTTTTGTTCATGCAATGGTACCCGATGCCATCATAAAAGACACATTTCCGAACAAATATGCCTCATTCGTTCGGCAGCATTGGAGCTGCGCGGATCTCCCGGTGGGCACCCGGTGGGCGATGCAGCACCCAGCCCAGCATTGGCAGCAGTAGCCGGCGGTACCCAGCAGCTGGCGGTACCCATGAATGCTCAGCTGGTCGCGGCAAGCAGCTGGCGGTCGGTACCCAGCAGTAGCCAGCTGCTATTGTGTCTGCTGATGGTTTGTATTGAAGTACACGAACAATGTTGATGAACTGGCTAGAAAAGCCCCCTGCCCTCGACAATTGCTTGTGCAATGATGTTTACTGGAACATTTTGCACGATTAGTGTTGTCATTTTGCGATGGAGCATTCGTGATGGTTCGTGATTCATTTGACTGAAGTTAATTCAAAAGAGCAGATGTGAGCTCCAACTTTGTGGTGGCTTTTATTATTTTGCTCTGCACTAAAAATTTCTAAAGCACTTTGGAAATTGGATTCCCCTATCGATTTTAATTTTATATTGTCAAATCTGCCTTTGATGCTTGAATTGGGATTTATTTTTGCTACGCTGGATCATCTGTGAACCTTCAGCCTTCAATCGGTTGGTCATTGATGGTTCAAAATGGATGATTCTGTTCTGCAAAGCCAATCTAATCGTGGAAGGAAATTCGATTGAAGCGAATATTAAGGGTTTTGCTCCCTTATGCTTAAAATGTGACCCAGCTAGAATTGGAACATGAACTATTGCGCATATTTCGGATATACATTAACAAAATAGTATTCTGTTTTAACTTAAATGATCGAATTTATATGAACTTTAGAGGGAAAATACAACAACAAATTAATCATCTTGTTTTCGAAGAAATTTGCAGACTTTTCCCGGAATACGTTTCATCAACCGACTTTCATTATTCTCATTCATCGGTTTTGCAATCTTATTGCACTTGGTTCTCAATTAATTGATGCTGGTCGCGGCAGCAGTAGCTGGCGGTACCCAGCAGTGCCCAGCTGGTCGTGACTTAAAAAGCAGCTGACGATGGCAGTACATACAGTGGATTCCTGTCAAATATTCAGGCCATACAAATTTCGATCGCGTTCCCCCCGACAATTGATGAAACCCGCCCTTTTCAGGGCGAACAAAACAATTTGCCAAATTACAGAGTTTGTTTTATTAATATCTCATGAGCTAATCGAGTAATGAAAATAGCATTACAACGCACCGTCTCAACATGGCGTAACTTGAAGAGCCCGGATAAAATGGTCGAGCCGCGTCTATCTATATGTAAATCCTGATTTTCTCTGTTCTGACAATTTCTTAGGGTGGTTTCGTTCCAATTATTCAGGCCATCCTGCTACTTGAAAAGACCGAGAAGAAAATTTGATCGCGTACCATGGTCCCCCGACAATTAATACAACCCGTTTTTTTCAGGGCGACCAAAACGATTTGCCCAATTGAAGAGTTTGTTTAATTGAAATTTCGTTGCCTTTGTTGTAATTCTCACCTTTTCATGAAATATGGTACCTAACGCCGCAGCCAGCGGTAACTAGAATAGTTTCAGCTTTCCTTCTATTAGTAAAATTGTTTTTTATTTATCCATTCTCTGTCTTATATACTAATTTTACAAATTAAGTGTTTTATCCCATTGGGCTCTTCACCTTTGTTTAATCTTTTATGTGTTTTATGTGTTACGTGTGTGTTGTGTTATAATTATATTTTTCAGTTCAGCCCTTGGGGCATTGGTAGTTTTAAAATTTGATAACCTACCTAATCTATAACTAAAACTACAATTTGAAGATCCTAGGGGTGGGGAACCAGATTCCGAATGATCTGGTGATCCGATGTCAGGCAGCGTGCCCTGTACCGATTGATAGACTCACTAAAGCGATCGTCGAGCATTTTTATCTCGGCCAGACGGTGAACCTCAGATGTTCTTGTCCTCGGAGGGGTGTTCAGGATCATCCTGAGGAACTTATTTTGGACACGCTGAAGTTTCAGGTGATGTGTTTTTGCGCAACTCTCCCAGATTGGTATGCCGTATTCGATGACTGGAAGTATGATTTGCTTGTAGACAGCAAGCTTGTTTTTCAAGGATAATGTAGACCTTCTGTTGATCAATTGGTACAGTAGCTTCAACAGAACGCTACACTTTGTGACAGTTTTGTCAACCTGTTCCCTGAAGATAAGCTTGCTGTCTATTGTAACGCCAAGATAGACAGCTGATTTGGCCCATTCCACCGTTGTGTTGTTTAGGCTTATTTTACAATCCTCAGGTGGAACAAGTTTGGGAGAGTTGGAGTGTAGAAATAGGATGACCTGGGTCTTCGCCGCATTGATACAGATCTTCCAATCGGTGAAGTATTCAGACAGAACATTCAGGCTTCGCTGCAGTTTCGCTGTAAGCGCTCTTATTACCCTACCATTGTGGACGACTGCGGTATCATCGGCGAACAACGACAGAGATCCATTTTCAGGGAGCGGGGGTATGTCCGAGGTGAATAGGTTGAACAGAAGGGACCTAGTATACTTCCCTGCAGAACACCGGGGGAAATCTCCTATGCATCGGAAACTGCACCTTGCAGCGAAACACGGAATGTTCTGTCCGACAGATACTTCTTAATTATCTTCACCAGGAAGAAAGGTAGATTGTACCGTTTTAGCTTGTACACCAGGCCATCGTGCCACATGTTATCAAAGGCCTTCTCGATGTCGAGAAGTGCCATGGCAGATGATTTCGAAACAGACTTGTTCCGTCTGAGGATGTTAATGACTCGGTTAAGTTGGTGAATTGTCGACCGACCACGTCGGAAGCCAAATTGTTCGTCGAGCAAGATTTTCAGCTCGTCGGCGGATGAAAGAAGCCGACGGTAGATCGCTTTCTCAAACAGCTTGGATAATCCTTAGAGAAGGTTGATGGGCCTATAGCTCTTGGAACATGAAGGATCTTTCCCAGGTTTCTGGATGGGGATGACTTTGGCTGACTTCCAACACGTGGGAAGTAGCCAAGTCGGAGGCAATGATTAAAAAAATCGCCAGATGGTTATAGAACTGGGGGCTCAGTTGCTTGAGCTCCAAGTTCAAGATGTTATCGAAACCTGGGGCCTTCATGTTCTTTGAGCATTTGATATAAGCCAACAATTCGTCAGCTGAGATCTCCAACTTCTCTGTGAAGTCGTTGGGGCTTAGATAGATGTTAGTGATAAGCGCGCTCACGGCAGCTTCATGTGGACTGATGATGTTTTTTCCGAGATCCGGGCCCAGGACGGTGTAATGTCCCTCTTCTAGGTCTTCCTGTAGAATAATTCCGTTCCGATTCCGCCGGGTGTTTTCCCATGTTTCGTGTTTCGCATTCATGTCGCCGGCGACGATGAACTGCCCCTGCCTCCGAGTAAGCTTACGGATGTCGTTTCGTAGGGCCGTTGTTGTTCCGTTGTTGGTACTGGCTTGCTTGGGACAATAGGCCGCGATGATGGTGATTGAGCCGACAGCAGTTTCGACCTCGACTCCGATGGCTTCGATGGACTGCAGCTGAAAGCTCGGCAGATGGTAGTTGATGTTGTAGCGCAGGGCTATTAAAACTAATAACAGATGGTTTGATGAGTCTTTAGACTGAACAAAATATAGTAAATATTTAATTCTTTTAGGCTTTGTGCCCAATTACGTAACGCATGAAGGGGGGAGAGGGGGGTTGAGAAACCGTTACTTATTGTGACATATGGGGGGAGGGGGTGTTTGTAAAATCGTTACGTAACAAAATACCAATTTGAAAAATAAATCAAAAGTGAATAACCAATTGAAAATAGATAAAATTTCCTGTGTACCAAGCAAAGTAGCAAGTAGCAAAGGGTTACTAGTTAAGAACTATACTTAATTTTTTTGCGAAACCCCATTTTCAATGAGTAAAATGAAAGCGTTAAATCCATATTTTGAAGGAAAAATATCAAAACTGAACCAAAGCTTTGTTTTGTATTATTAATCAAGTTTGCCATGGCTGGAACACTGCACCAAATATCGCCATAGTTTCTAATTTTGGTTCCTTTGATGGCCAATCGAATGTATTCCTTATGGGAGTGGCCATAATAGAAACACATTTATGGCCAAATGGTGCAAGAAAGCTGAAATTTTAAGGAAAATGGAATTCTTTCTATTGATTTCAGACCAAATTCTAAAGATTTGATAAATGGAGACGTACTATTTAAATGTGTTCTTCTAAACGAAGGGTATCTTATGACGATTTGTGTCACTAATTGGCAAAATTGTCCATAAACGGTACATCTACATGCCGAGAAATGTATTGTTCTGTGTAAATTCCACAAATTTTATTGTTGACTCACGGCTTACCCATAATTTTCATTTATTCAAACAATACCGATTTTATGTTTGAACCAACAATAAATTCTGTTGTTTCTTAAAGCGCTGTAAAGAAGGCTTCGATTGAAAACAAAAAGCACTTATGGTTGAATCGAAAAATAAGATTTTGGAAACGATGTACCTTTGCATTGATTCGACCAAAGCGGTTGAATTGAAAAAAAATTGTTATTCATACTAGAACCATTGAAATAATTAGAAATTATGTTAAATTTGTTGTTGATTGTTGAATCTACAAAAATATTTTGATGAATCAGTTTCTGTTTTTTCTGAATTTCTGAATTTCTGTAGGAAATCATAATTGATTAACAATATTGGATTCGATAAGAAATTTCGTTTGTGATGATATATCATTGCATTATACTAAAACAATGTGTTGTTTGATTTTATACTCAAAAAATGTTGATTCAAATCATTGCGTTCAATCAGCCAATATTCCTCTGCGTGTAGTTTACATCAAATGCACTTGTTACTGCCCCTTTTGTTCTATGTTTTTGCCGTCATGAATAAGTCGTACACAGCCCTTCTTCATGAATTGCACGGATCAAAAGGAAAACTCTGATTAATATATTAAAAAAAAAATAATTAAATTATAAAAATTTCAATAGGATAGTACATTTGAGTAAACTTGTTGAACTAATATTTGTAACAGTTTTAAAAACGTCCATTACCCTGAATAAATACAGTACAATGAGGGCAATGTTTTTCGTAATCTTTATAATAGCTTTAAGTTACTTAAACGAAATTAATTGACTGAATTTGCAATCTTTACAAATTTCAAGTTACCCAAATGATAATTAAACATAAAACAACAATAACAGATTTTGTGAAAATTTTATCATAATTGAGAAATAAGGGGAAGGGGAACCGTGAGCGTTACGTAATTATAGGGGAGGAGTCTGGTCACGTGTTACTTATTGTTACATAGGGGGGAGAGGGGTCCAAACTCCAGTTTTTTGCGTTACGTAATTTGTGCACAAAGCCTTACAATACCTCCACATTAATTCTATTACAATTCCTCCACATCAACAAGCAGTCCTACGTCGACTTTGCAGATATGTCACCGACATATCTCACCTTTTCGTTTTTATCATCTTTAGAACACATACGCCAACTTATGCGAATAAACAGGCATATTACTGAACGTTTATTCTCATAGTTTGGCGTAAAAACCAGGCTGCTCTGTTCGGAATAATATGTCGAACATTAGGCTCTCGCCGATTGACTACACGAATATTAACGAAAAGTTTCACCCAGCAAAGCTCCCATTTGATTTTGACGATATCTACCATCGGACTTATCAGTTCAGAAAATGTTCGACTCTTACAAAGAGCGTCAGTTGAAAAAAAGCCAGAATGTTTCAGTTACAGTTTCTACTGTAAGGTGTTGAGAGACCTGAACATAAAATTTACCAAACTGGGGCATGAAGAGTGCGAACGTTCTCAAGCCCATCTTGTTCACGAAAAGCAGACAGGGCACTCTGCTTAAGCTAATGATACTGATCAGGGAGTATCAACAACGAGCGAAGTTCAATGCGAGTTGTGTTTGAGTTGGAAGGATCACGTATCACGAGCAATTGCTGGGCGAGCTATGCAAATGATAGCGATCGGTCAAATGCGAAAATCAACATGTCGGTTTTGTCTGTTGATCTTCAAAAGGTAAACTTTTATGCATATCAGTCGTTGTGAAATACTTATATCTCATTTTATGACTGTAGGTGGTCCAGCTTCCTAGAATGGAATCATTATTTTTGCCTAGCACTTCCACATTTGTTCACTGAGAGCTTTCTATGCCAAAGTTGCCATTCATGCATTCATATCATTGTGTGGCCGGTACAACGATACTCTATGTCCAAAGAAGTCGAGAAAATTTCTTACCTGTAAATTTTCATGGACCGTACCGGGAATTGAATCAAGGAAGGCCGAGGTGGTGTTATGGCGGCCTTTTAATTACTCGAAATGCTGTGAGCTTTCGAAACGTGTACAATAAATGATAACGTCAAGTTCAACACCCATTTGCTAGTTCCTTTTGCAATTTTACTACCTGTGGTTTTGATTTTATATCAGAATTCCAGGCGTATCCCTTTTCATTCTCGCCAAGGAAAAAAAATCCATCAACTCTATCCCATTTTCCACTCCAGATGTCTATAAAGGCAGTATGAGGGATACAGTATTACTGATCGTAAGGAACAGGCCAGGTGTTTTCCAGAGGTCGATAGATGGCAAGTATGTGTCCCTGGTGCATTCAACTTCACTTACAGCCACCCGTGATGTTATATGTAAGACGCAGGCCACGTTCGATGTAATCGTGATTATCCCGGTAGATCGTGATTTGGGGTTTAGACCGAGAAAAGAGAGGACAACTATCCGCGAAGGTTTTTCGAGTTCAGCTCGGCTTCTGAGGGTTATCGCTGTCATCAAGTGGAAGATTTGGGCAAATCCAGTGCGTTCAATGAGGAAAATGGCGAAGGAACACGGGATCAGCGACATTGTGGCACGGGCAAAGTCTAGAGCATAAAAAAAACTCACATGATTACCAACCGCATCCAGGAGCTACGAGTCGAGCCATGTTGTTCCGTGGATCAATACGGCCCGAAGCCAAACGTTGTGTTTCAACAAGATGGGGCTACGTAGCATACCTCGAACCGTACTCAGAAGTGGTTGCAGGAAAATCTGTCGTTCTGGGCGAAGGTTATGTGACTCTAAACGCCACTCAAGTACAGCAAGCCTCAGACAAAAATTGACCTGTACTTGTAGAGAACCGGATCCAGGCTAAATTATAAAATCCTGTCGTGCGTTCCGGAAGCATGTGAAGGCCGTAATAACAGCAAATGGAAACTCGATCGATGAATAAGATAGTTTAGGAGTATCCGAAAAATCTTCTTCTTGAATAAATAACAAAAATCTAATGCATTTTTTTTTATTTTTTTAAATTTTGACATAGCTCAATGGTAGAAACCCACATAACGAAAAACAATTTGCTATATAGTCGAAACTATATTTCGGATGTAAGATATATTATCACATTTTATGTTATTGTTATCGATTAGTTTAATCTCATTTTCACCATACAACCTCTACATTAACACATATTGTTAATGTTTGCCATATTGTCATTGAAAGGTTTATTATTGTCTGCACTCGGTCTGGATTATATACCAACTGTTTGAGATGAGTACAGCCAAAATTTTGTACGTGAAAATTGCCATTTTTTTATGGTTACCTAACTTAACCGCCTATACAGCATATTGTTATTAGGCCTTTTACCATCTGGCATATTGTAAAAACTATATAGGAGATTGTTAGTTTATAGTTGTCAACTATAACGGTAAATGTCGTAACGATAACGGAAACGGTAGTCAACATTATGGGAAATGGTCTAAGAATGGTTTGTGATTATGCGGGAACATTATAACGAATACCGTATTGGTCATCGCAATTAAACGATATTGTTACCTGTATTGCAGTACCTCAAATAAAATTTGCAGTCTATCAGTCTATTTTATGAAGACTACGCATTCCGAACAAAACTTGTCAAATTATGACAATTTGGATGTTACTACTTTACCTCCATTATATTCAATAAAAATATACGTTTATTCTTAAACTTGCCGCAGATAACCTGTCTATAGAGTAGGACTAGGTTTCTTTTATTTAACAGGTGTTCAATAAAAAATGAGAATTTTTGCAGTCATATAGTAAAAAATAAATATTTGTTTTTTCAATTAATTCGGTATTTCAAATAAAAACATAATGTTTATTCTTCAAAACGTCAATGAATATTGAAGAAGGGGCCGTACTGGTCAGCCGTACGACGCAACTTAGTCGCGATGCTCTCACAAGAGCACTGGACGCCATCTTCCTGATACAATTCCGGATCCTCGTGGTCAGCTGCTACGTATCCTTGGCCCGCCAATTATTTTTGTATACTAGAGCACTGAGGGAGCCAAAAAATCCTCTATGGGACGGCACTGGTGCAAGTTGGTCGGGTTTCTTTCTTTCGGCATGTACGGTTTTTTTTGCTCAAGATACTCCAGCGTCTTCTTGGCGTAATGAGAAGACGCCTTATCCGGCCAGAAGACGTATTTCCCATCCGCATGATGCTTCTTTAAGAACGGCAGAAGAATTTTCTCAAGACACTCCAGATCGCTCGGCTTGAACCATGGCTTTGAAATCCCTCCGTCCGATATGGCGATTTACAGCATTACTTTTTTTTCCAAATTTATCCTTAAACTTATATTTAACTTTAGGGGTGTGGCCGACTTCTTGCTGGAATAGTAGCTGTCGTTTCCTGAAATGTTGGTCTTCGAGAGCGTAAAGTAACTTTCATCGTCCAGCACGAACGTCCCCGGTAGTTCTTCGTCATCCACTGACACTGCGGTTTCACGGTCGCTATCTGCTTGTCCGTGTCTTCCGTGTCCGAGTCTTCTTCCGACAGATGATGTCCTCCATCTTGAGGGTTCGGTGAATCAAGGTCTGGGAGCAGTGATATTTTCGGCCGGCGTCACGCAAACTCTTCCCGTCCTTGTTGTCGAACAGCTTTTTTAACACTTCCTTCTGCGCCGGACGGTCGCTACCGGCGCATATCTTTTACTACTATAAGGATCGCTAGATATACTCTCATATTTTATGACGTTTTAGTTCGTGGGGCAATACTAAGCGGGATTCATGTGTGCTACTACTGACCAGATTTTTGCGATTCGGCAAGGATTCATGTGTGCTACTACTGACCAGATTTTCGCGATTCGGCAAGGATTCATGTGCGCTACTACTGACCAGATTTTCGCGATTCGGCAAGTGCTTCAGCAATGTCGCGAATATAAAACACATAATCTTTTCATCGATTTCAAATCAGTTTATGATACAATCGATCGAGACCAGCTGTGGCAGATTATGCACGAAAACTGACGCGGTTGGTCAAAGCAACGCTGGGTCGAGTGGCATGTGTCATCCGAATATCAGGGACATCCTCGAGTCCTCCGAATCTCCGAGAGGGTTACGGCAAGGGGGTGGATTGCCGTGTTTGTTGGTTGAACAATGCATTGGAGGGCGTAATTTGAAGAGCTGGGATAGACACGAGTGACAGGATCTTCAGGAAGTCTGTTCAACTATTCGCCGCCATCGTTGATATCGTAGCACATCAATTTGAGACGATGACGGACATGTACATCAGATTTAAGGCTAAAGCTGATAGGATTGGGCTTGTGATTAATGCGTTGAAAATACAATACATGAAGGTAAAAGGTTCACGTTAAGACAATGTTAGCCTCCCACCACGAGTTTAGATCGACAGTGAGGAAATCGAGGTAGGCTCATTGATGACCACCGGTAACGGCACCAGCAGAGAAATACAAAGGCGCATTATGGCTGGCAATCGTGCCTACTCCGGAGGACGATCGGACAAATTTCGCCGAACTACAAAGTTGACCATCTACAAGACATTAATTAGACCGGTAGTTCTCTACGGCCACGAAACATACACATTGCTAGTTGAGGACCAACCAAGGGCGCGGTGTCTTTGATCGGAAGGTGCTGCGTACGATCTACGATGGAGTGCAGATGCAAAACGGAACGTGGAGGAGGCGAAAAAACCACGAATGGCATCAGTTGCTGGGAGAACCTCCCATCGTACACATAGCTAAGGTTTGTCGACTACGATGGGCTGGGCATGCCGTAATCATGTCGAACGACAGCCCTGTTAAAATGGTCCTCGCAAACAAACCGACGGATACAAGAAGAGGCGCGCAACGAGCAAGATGGATCGATCAAGTAGAAGGCGACCTGCGGACACTTCGCAGACAGCGAAGCTGGCGAGGTACAGCCATAGATCGGATACAACAGAGACAACTTATGTGTACAGCAGAGGCCACACCGGTCTTGGTCTGATTGGTAACTTAAAAAGTCTAGATGCACTTTCACTGTTATCAAGAGAATCTTTTCGATTTCATGTTGCAGCAGTATGATTTTGCATCATTGTGTGGGTCAAGTACATATCTTTCTTCGTGGTGCAAAGGCCTGTTTGGGTTTGGCAGGACAAGATGCGAAAATTTATGATATATTTTGTACAATCACGTTTCCTACTACATTTAGCAATAATATCAAAACATTTAGTTCAATTGCCTTTATTAGGTCCTTTCAATCGAACTTACTCGATGTTTCCTCCAATTAATCAATAACATCCTCAAAACGACAGTGGAAGTTAGCTATCTAGATTAGTGGACTAAACTTCGCAGTTTCCTACCTTATGGAGTTGGTGCGTTTCAATGAGGTATTTCAACTTTGATCAACTTTTCAGTATTTCGCCGTTACCCCCTTTTTAATGCAAGGGTTTCGGGGCATTCAATAGAATGAATTAGTGCGCTATTTAAAATTGACCAGTTAGTTTTTCGTTTTTTTTTTTCAGTTCCGTTTTGTTTTTTCATTCTTGTTATTACACCATTGTTTTTTTCGCCCAACTTTTTTACACAGTACACGATGTGAACTCTTCAATGTAAACTTTGGTGGCTACCGTTCAACGAAAAAATGGCTATAACTGATTCGAAGTTATGTGACTATGCTGCGGTAAGGTTTTGAAAAGATTTTTTGCTTTGAAACCATGACATTGATCAATTCATGGAAATTAAATGAAAAGCGTTCGATTTTTTTTGGCAGACAAGAAGTGGATGACAGATTTTGCGTTTTTGACCGACGTAAAAACGCATTTGAACGAATTGAATTCAGAGGAACTAAATTTCGTTCATGATCTGCTCAAACGCGTAAGAGCTATTGAGGCTAAATTGCGTTTGTAGAAGATTCAATTGTGAAATCGAGATTTTTTTCATTACCCTCCTTCGATGTCAACATGCCATGAAACCAAAAAAACACGTCGGCATTATACTTTCACTATAACCGTATTTCAATGATCGGTTCATTGAAATCAATACGAATGAAATGAGCTTAAAGATCTTCTCTATGCCGTGGGGCGTTGACGTGGAAATGATACCAAGCCTTTTGTAGCTTGAATAGAAAGAACTTCAGGCAAACACAATTCTTAAAGATGCCTTCAAGAAAACGAATTTGTTGGAGTTTTATTCGAAATACATCAATTCGGATGAATTTGGCATTTTATATCGTTGCGGAAAAAATGTTTTCAAACATGAAAAATGTAAAATCAAAACCCAGAGATCGCTTGATAGACGAGCATTTGGAAGCATTTTTATATCTTACTATTGATAGAGATAAGACCAGAACAGACTGTGAAAATACAAATATGGTTTTGTTAACATGAATGAGAACTGATTATGTAAGTTAAAATTTGTAAAAAAATAAAAATGATACGTACAATAAGCTGAAGACACATCTGAATGACCGTCAAAAACCAAATTTATATCATTTCTTCAATATATTCACACATCCTTTGAAAAATCCTTAAATATCATTAGAAAATTCGCAGCGGCCCATTTTAACATTCGGAAAATGCCTCGTGGCCCTCAAAGCTGATTATGCTGAGAACCACTGATCGATTGGCACAGCTATTTTGTTTTTTTGACTTTCAAGAAATTTTTTCACTTCAAGAGTTCTTTTTCCGAATTTCTGATCGGTTGAAACAAAGATATTGAATTATTTCGCCTTTCAATTAGGAAAGCTGTTGGTTGGAGATATTCAGTTATTGTGCGTTTCTTGCTAGTTTTCCCTATTGTACAAATTTTGTCACCCAACTCACCATATGCCAAAGCTTGAGTGATGATGCATTCGTTCTTTTTAGCTGCCATCAACCTGCCCGGGCGCGATTTAGCTTACTTACAAATCCATTTTTGCTACCCATTGTAATAATCGTAGACGATTTTTTCTAACTACTGAAAAAACAAAACCTATTCTTTTCAAGCTATTAAAAAGTCTCAGCGAAAAATTATACATTTCTGAGTCATTCGGAGTCACTAAAGTTTCCGCTTTTTTATGTTGCACGATTAATTTATCACCAACCCGGATATCTCCAGTCCAAGCGAGAGGAGATTTACGGCTGGTTAACAAGAATGGTAGGTGCTCGTTGTCGTTTCATTTTACTACCATTATTTGCCATGAAGATCATCGTCTCGTATGTCATCGTCATCACAAGTGAGTCCTGGATGAAATTTATGAGAGGGGAAAGTGATACTAAAGCTTCCGTGCATGGTCACAAAGCTGATACGGGTGGCCGTTTGCAACCTCAACTGGCTACATGTATATGTGCCCAGTATGCCGGTGTGCAATATAAGAATGAGCCTTACCTCTACGTTATGACATGGATGTGAGAGACCAGGATTGGATATTTTGCATGCTGTCTGGATTCAAGTAACCTACTTTTTGTCTATCACCCTGAACAGTGAAACTTTCTAGTGTTAGATAAATTTCGTTACTGTCAGCTAGACATTTCAAACGCCGGAAGTGATCCCATGGTAGGTTGTTGGACTGTATGCGAGGTAGATTCATGAAATGAAGTACGGAAAATCCCAAGAAAAGACTAATTAACTGCCATGCATGTGAAAGTAGTTGAGGGACATATCACAAAAAGCGTGTACCTTAACAAGCGAATTACAGCGGCAATGGTTGGCAGGAATTATATAGACATGGAAGGTAATAATTTACACGTTCACAGCATGCTGGAGTTTATTGTGTTGTTTTGGGTACGGTGTGACCTAATACAACTTAGCCGATATGAATACGCTATTACCAAATCTGAGACATCCCTGTCAAGTCGAAGAGGACTTTTTGGTTTTAAACTATTTGGAAATACCTGGGTATAGAGTTTTCTTTTGTGCATGCCACACAATACGCAACTGCATGTATTAGTGTGGATAAATTCGCAGTGGAAAAAGACGCAGCGACAGAGGATGACCGTGTTTTTTTTTGCGTTTCAATTGCCTAGGAATAAATGTACTTGCCTTACAACCGTATCAAATACCACCGGCATTCAAAGCTCTCCAGAGGTTTTTGGAAACATGATTTTTCAGAGCACCTTAATTCTAATAACTTACCCTATAAATTGTATCAGAACCCACTAACTTTTATCATGGGATTGCTACATAGTTTGATAGATTGATAGATAAGAGCAGAATAATACTATTTATAATTTAATGTTGGTACACCCAAACGTTAAAAAGACAGCAATGCATTGCGCCATGCCAATATTGAAATTTTTGCACTCAAATATCATCAACTATAAAAAATTGACGAGAATTTGCAATGGTCTCAGTTGTAAACAATATCGTTACACATCGTATGATCCTGATGACAGGTGGCAGACAATCTTAATTTAAAAATTCCGCATTTTTTTCCGTATTCTTCACGCATTTTTGCATAATTTTCCCGACTGGAAGATGAGATATATATATTGGATTAATAGATATTTTTCAAATTTATGAAGTTTTTTCAAATAGTAGCCATGCGAGCTTCTTGCGTATTGCATAATCTGCTTTGGTCTCTCATTTTGCTATCGAGAACACATAGCTTTGTAGAAGCATAAACATCGAAGAAAAATAGTAAAGCGATCGAGGATGTTTCCATGACATACAATGTTATCAACATATGGCAGCTCCTTTCTTGAAAATCGAATGCCAACTGCAGTTTCTAGCCTCAAAATTTATCCGAACGATGTTCTTTTCTCTGGAATCCGGCAAGCAATATCAGACGGCATTGCGCACAGCTGCCCAAATTCTTCTTTTACTGTGTGAGCAGCTGCAGCGCTCAGATATAAATCATTGCACAGTTCAAGGAGCTTGTTTACAAGGTGTTGGAATTTGGACCGCTCAAACGAAATTTTTCATTGGCTTTTTCCGGATTCTGTACGATTAGATTCAGGAAATGATGTAAAAATATGCACTGGTGTCTGTTTTCCGGCAAGTTAAATCTAATCGCAACAAATTCTGAGCATCTCAAACCGATCTTGCCGAAAATTTTCTACGCCCACGCAAACAACAACTGTCAAAACTGCATCGATGACGCCTTCGTGCAATGATCTATTCTTTATTTTCGACCGTTTCCAGAAACAGATCTAGACACTTTTTAGCTCTATCAGTGAAGTGAGTTTTAACAACAATATTAATGCAAATGTCTAAACGCGTAAGAGGGAATGTTAATGGTGATTTTTTTAGTAGCTTCAAAAACGCACAGGTAAAAGATCATAAGTCGCTGAGGAATGCCAAAACGTCTTTGGCGGAAATTTAAGTATATTCTGTTGCTTTCTTAATTGCCAGTTTAGAAGCAAACCCAATTTCCACTACCTTTGCTTATCTTCAACAGATACGCGTATTTCGTCTACAATGTGCAGACTTCTTCAGTGTCTCGTACTAATAAGTCTGCACATTGTAGACGAAATACGCTACTTCCACATTCAGGGCTAGTAGAATTTCAATTAACGATTTAGCTGTGATTTTCAGAAGCTCGAGCTTAACAGTTTTCTCCATAGTGGCTTGACAAGTCCAGTCAAATCGTCAAAAAGAAATGAAGTCATAGTAGATTCGATCTGGGAAACGACTCGATCATTGCTGCAGACGTGAAGATAAAATTCAGCTTTGCTCCAGCATCTTATCGTGTCCCGCATTATCCTCAACAGCGAACACTTTTGATCGGAACACCGACGAAATTCGGATGACTTTTATTCAGCTTTCTTTCTTCCTGCTTCCTGACTTCTTCCACAAATCTTCTCAAATAAAGCAACATTTGTAGTGCTCTTCTAGCACCTTGCTTCCTCGAACTCCTACAAGTTCCCTGAACTTCTAAGATGTTCTGTATACTTCTAGCAAGTTTCATGAAATTCTGAGAAGTTTTCTGAACCACTAGGAAGACCCGCAAACTTTTGAAAAGCTACACAAATTGCAGGACAGTTCACTGAATTTATGAAGTTCTCTAGTTTTCTGGAAATTTCCTTGAACTTTTGGAAGTTCCCTGAATATCTTGAGTAGTTCTATAAACTACTGAGAAATACCCAAAAAAATTTGATAAGTTTTCTGAACTTCTGGGAAGCTCCCTGAATTTCTGGATAGTTGCCTAAACTACTGTGTTTAATTTTGGGAAGTAACCTGAACTCCTGTGAAGCTCCCTTATGGAAAATTTCCTGAATTTCTGAGAAACGATCTGAATTTCAGGGAAATTGCCTGAACTTCTAGAAAGAACCCTTAACTTCTAGGAAGTTCCCTGATTTACTGGAAATTTCACTGATTTTTTAGGATGCTCGTTTAATATCAGACAGAATAGCAAAACCTTGGGGAGGTTTCCTGAACTTCTACGAAGTAGAACCGAGCTTCTGATGAAATCCATGAGCTTCTTAGAAGTTCACTGAATTTATACATTTTTTTTTTAATTTTTGGGAAGCATTTTCGTTCATCAGTTTCTCCACCTATTCCGGTGTTGGAGGACGCAAATAGTCTTCAGGATGGATTTGCGAAAAATCCTCAAGGTCTAGCTGAGAAATCGTACGCCAACATCCGTTAGGCTGCAGTGTACCGTTGTAACGGACTAAGGTCAACATTTCCAGCTGCATCGCAATATCTGGAAAAAGTCATCAGTTGACTCTAGTTGTCGCATAATGTCCAGGAGCATGCTTCTTGTCATAGTTCGGCGTGTCGCTAAAGTAGTCCTGGAACAGCTTCTGATGACCGAAACGGAACGAGACTCTTGCGGTTTTGACGCATGTTTTTCCGCTGCCAAATTACAAATCAGCATTATCTAATATCGTTTAAATGAGTTGCATGCATAAACACACTCACCTTCAGCCAAACGAAAGATCAAGTATTCTCATCGTCTGCTAGCGACGCACTACTAGCAGTAACATTATTTGGTCAAACCAATCCATGGCAATAAGTTTACGAAAAATTTGCGGTCTCTGAAAAAACATAACTTCTGATCTCTGGGTGTTGAATGATTGACAGGATGATAGGTGTTGGTGGGTTCAATAAAAAGAAACACCGGGGTGCGGGGAACGCAAAGTTGGTCTATTTTAGCTGGTTCTATTCATGCAAGACAAGCATAAAGTAGTTCTAAAAATAGACCACCGCTGAAGATGCCCTAAGCGGTAATTTTCAACAAGCTGAACAAAACCAGCAGAAAATGATCCAAATTTGAATCTGTTTCTCTTAGCTCTTCCTCGATGAAATTGTATACGACGTGCATGCCGCAGCTAACGATGTTGAGGACATCAAACCCAGGACTGACTCGCAGAACCCTGATTTCCCAGTTAATTCTTTGAACGCCTTCCTGTTGACAACCGGGCCATCCATATAGCAATGAGGTGTCTTCTTCAGCAATGCTGGATTTGCAGAAAAACACTGTTTTATTCCGTTAATCAGATCGTTTGGCCGAGTAAACCATAAAAACGCTACTCAAATCATTTGAAAATGGTGTGAGTATGGTTTCTTCCATATGACAAAATTCCCGATGGCTTATGAAATTCTCGACATTCCCCCGCATATCTCCCGATGATTTTGGATTCCTGCATTTTTCTCGCATTTCCCGATTTTCCCGAGTCTGTTGCCACACTGTGATAAACTTTAATCAAAACTTTATTTGACTCAATTTTTTTCATATCGGTGTCCTTTTTAAAAATTAATAAGCGGCCTTTTTGAATGAGCACTCCCCCGTATAGGGTGCAAGATCTTTTATTGTCATGCCGTTCCCTCGTTGTTTGCTATTCAAGCCGCATCAGCCGATGCAAAATCAAAACAATCGAAATCAAGGCAGTGCCATAGGAAAATGTATGCCGTGCAGTGGAAAAAGCCTAAAATCTGCTGTATATCTGGTTGTTCTAGCCGTTCTGGTATGCAGATTTCTCTTCATGCATTCCCGAACAAATTGGATACGTAAAAAAGGTTGTTTTCCTATTTCTTTTTATTAACAATTTTTTTTTGTAAAATATTGTTTATTTAGTTTGAAGTTAAATAAAATATAATACTAGTCCATTAATCAACTAGCCTCAAAATAAAGTCTAGTACGCCAACATCGATTCTATCATTAACATTTAAATTAACAAAGCTGATGTATTTGACAATTCACAAAAGGATCTGATGCTCGCGGAAAAAGTTAAGCCATAAAGCTTGCTGGCGATAAAATGTGAGGTTAGGTTACGAATCACGGAATCAAGATGTTCATTCGCACCACCGCCATTTTTCACACCGGATTGACCTGGGTCGGTACTCGCTTTTTCAAGTTGGAATCCCCGATGAGAATCTACCGTTAGACCGGAAAACCGAAGACATTTTTCGTTAAATTCATTAAATAATGTTTGTGCATATTCCACTAATTTTCAGGTTTATTATTTGGGAATGATTTTGCGAGTAGCATAGTAAAAAATCGTTATATTTCGAGCCAGCATGCTTCGAGAACATTCATGCGTTCAACAACGCATGACTTTCTGAATCCAAATGACTTATTGTGCAACCAGACAAAATATGTCGAGAAAGTCTGCCCTTGAATTAAAATAAAAAGTTAGCAAAGAAGATTGCGCCGAGGTGAAGGAAGACGGAAGCACATACCGATCACCTCATGGTAAATCGGCTTCACCACCTCGAGTTTTTACAAGCTATAAATATCGAAAGTTAACAGAATTTCATTAGCTTAATTGAATCTACTTTCTTGAACGACTGTCATAAAGAAGTGGATTCAATTTTGTACACGAAATCCTTATAAATTTCGTGATTTGTAAGAAACTCCAGGTGGTGCACTGCATCCATTAATGAGATCCAAAGGAGTTTGTAAAACTCCTAAGCAGGTCTTAAGATTCACGAGGATTTCGTAGATCATGTTGAATATAACATTCTAGATCAAATCGAATACTTACATAATTTTCTGGGAAAACTGATTTCTGATGCAGTTTCTAATTCTTCTCATGTTCAAAACAGGTAGGTAGCGGGATCCGTGTTAAAAATTCGATTACCTCCAGTACTACTTCAAAGGACAATTGTTAAAATTGGAATTCCTTCAGTACTACTCCAAAGGTCAATTGAGGATAGCCATATTGAATATCTAGACGAAGATTTCCAGCACATTCTACTTTCTTTGAATGTTGGTGAATCAACAGAATCTTACCATCCTCCTGATCAGAAGGAAGAAGAAATAGGTTTGTACTGGCAAATGACCGTTCCATCACGATTCGTAGTGTCACCATTGGACAGGTACGGCTATCCTAAATCTTAAGGCAACGCATCTGTGGGTTATTGGGTTTTTTTTTGTGAGAAAGCGATATTGTGGAGCAAATAATGAAGTCCGACCTTGATTTAAGTTGTAAATTAGCCGTTTTTTTATGATAAAGATTGGACTCGGAAAAAAAGCGACACTTTGTCTTGGGTGTAACTTTTTATAGCGTGGGTAAAAATGAATAAAATTTTGGGTAATACTAGTTTAAAGTGTTTGTTTATGTGTGCATTTTATTGTGATCTGTCTAGTAGTTTTTAAGATGGCTTCGAAACAAGAAGCGCTACGCCAGCAAATCTTGGGCGCGGTGATCGATAATCCTGGTCAGTCGCACAGATGGATCGGCAAAAGGCTTGGAATCCACCATTCCACTGTGTCTCGCGTTGTGAAGATGTTCCAGGCGACGAAGACGGCCGAAAACAGAAAACGGAATACCCAGAGAAGGCGCGGAAGAAAAGGCAGTACTTTAAGAATAACCCAAACCTTTCCACCCGAGACGTTGCCAAAAGGTCAATTCGTCGAAGTGGTTCGTCCAACAGACCATGAAGCAGGCTGTGCCACGTGTTTTTAAGGTCAGGAAGGCGCCAAACCGGACTGACAAGCAAAACACGGTGGCCAAATTGCGTGCGCGGAAGCTGTAGCGTGAGTGGCTGGACAAGTCAGGCTGTCTCGTCATGGACGACGAGACATATATCAAGGCGGACACCAAACAAATCCCCAGCATCGAGTTTTTTGTCGGTATGTCCCGCATGGAGGTTCCGGAAAAGTTCCGGAAGAGAAAGTATGGACAAATTCGCGAAGAAGTACCTGTTATGGCAGGCGATCTGCGAGTGCGGACGGTACAGCAAGCCGTTCGTTACAACCGGCACCATAAACGGGCAGATTTATCAAGAGAAATGCTTGCAGAAGCGCTTGCTGCCCTTTCTCCGCTTGTACCGTGGTCCCATGCTGTTCTGGCCGGATCTCGCTTCGTGCCATTACGTCAAGCCTGTAATGGGTTGGTACGAAGCGAAAGGCGTTAATGTGGTCCCGTAGGAGGCGAACCCGCCAAATACACCAGAACTTCGTCCGATCGAAAAGTTTTGGGCGATAATGAAGAAGAAGTTGAAGAAAAGCGGAAAAACATTCAAAACCGATCACTTTTTGTCACTTTTTGCGTGACGTAATCAATGGACGTTCCTTAGTACACGAGCGAAATCATGAACACGCATGGGCCGCTTTTGTTGTCGTTCGCGGTAGGACTGATGGGTTTTAACGTTAATTAAAGACCGTAACAAGTTTAACCACAATGTACTAACTGCATTCCAGCGATCTAATTTCGGCCCAATACATCCACCGGCGTCTCGCAGTTAGCCCACTGCACCTATGACTTGGAATTGGCAGACGATAGCAGATGTGTCACCGTGATCAGCTAGTCCGGGATCCTTTTCTGAGTGGCTGAGGGCGATTCACGTTTGTCCTTACTGATTGATGCCTTCGAAGGTTTATTCTGCGGAAGATTAGTGAATTTGCCTTGTTTTTTGACGTAGACTACGTCTTACGGCAAGGGTAGGGTGTCAAATGAAAATCTAAAATATTGCGACCGTCACGAAAAACCGTACGTTTTGTACGCGAATAACACAAATAATCCACGATAGATTTACATGATTTCTTCTTCAATCGGTCGGAAATTTTACCGCGCTCCAGTTAAATTGTCAAACATTATTCTCAAACAATAGTAAACTATTGAAAAATAACGCAAATATAAGGTGATGTCTTATAATGTCATTTTGCAGAGTAAATTTACCAAATTTCCTAGCACAGATTATTTGCACCTACTGCTGCTTGCTCCCAAGGACGGTTTCCCCCAAATAGCAGCGTTTTCGAAGTCGCGGCGTAACAATTGCCACGATGAGGTAAGATGGCGGCTTGCACATACCGACACGATTGTGCGCCCTCATAATCCGCCATTATACCTTATCGCGACGATCGCTGTTTGGGAGAGCCTTGGTACATCTCACCACCAGCTGCTACGCGACCACCAACTGCCTCTGCGACCAGCTCCGCTGCCGGACGAATGAAGCAGCTGCTTCTGCGACCAGCGACTAGCTCCGGACAGTTTCAATGCAGCCCAACGACTGAGGCAAAATTTTCCTTAGTGTTCGTTTTACACCGTTCTTAGCTGCGTGCGAGACGTACATGGAGAGACGAATGACATGATCGGTTAAAGTCTCTCTCTAGTACAAAGAAGAAGAAGATGATGCAAGACGTTCCTTGCTTCGATTTGAAATCTGTGCTAGGAAATTTGGTAAATTTACTCTGCAAAATGACATTATAAGACATCACCTTATATTTGCGTTATTTTCAATAGTTTACTATTGTTTGAGAATAATGTTTGACAATTTAACTGGAGCGCGGTAAAATTTCCGACCGATTGAAGAAGAAATCATGTAAATCTATCGTGGATTATTTGTGTTATTCGCGTACAAAACGTACGGTTTTTCGTGACGGTCGCAATATTTTAGATTTTCATTTGACACCCTACCCTTGCCGTAAGACGTAGTCTACGTCAAAAAACAAGGCAAATTCACTAATCTTCCGCAGAATAAACCTTCGAAGGCATCAATCAGTAAGGACAAACGTGAATCGCCCTCAGCCACTCAGAAAAGGATCCCGGACTAGCTGATCACGGTGACACATCTGTATCGTCTGCCAATTCCAAGTCATAGGTGCAGTGGGCTAACTGCGAGACGCCGGTGGATGTATTGGGCCGAAATTAGATCGCTGGAATGCAGTTAGTACATTGTGGTTAAACTTGTTACGGTCTTTAATTAACGTTAAAACCCATCAGTCCTACCGCGAACGACAACAAAAGCGGCCCATGCGTGTTCATGATTTCGCTCGTGTACTAAGGGAACGTCCATTGATTACGTCACGCAAAAAGTGACAAAAAGTGATCGGTTTTGAATGTTTTTCCGCTTTTCTTCAACTTCTTCTTCATTATCGCCCAAAACTTTTCGATCGGACGAAGTTCTGGTGTATTTGGCGGGTTCGCCTCCTACGGGACCACATTAACGCCTTTCGCTTCGTACCAACCCATTACAGGCTTGACGTAATGGCACGAAGCGAGATCCGGCCAGAACAGCATGGGACCACGGTACAAGCGGAGAAAGGGCAGCAAGCGCTTCTGCAAGCATTTCTCTTGATAAATCTGCCCGTTTATGGTGCCGGTTGTAACGAACGGCTTGCTGTACCATCCGCACTCGCAGATCGCCTGCCATAACAGGTACTTCTTCGCGAATTTGTCCATACTTTCTCTTCCGGAACTTTTCCGGAACCTCCATGCGGGACGTACCGACAAAAAACTCGATGCTGGGGATTTGTTTGGTGTCCGCCTTGATATATGTCTCGTCGTCCATGACGAGACAGCCTGGCTTGTCCAGCCACTCACGCTACAGCTTCCGCGCACGCAATTTGGCCACCGTGTTTTGCTTTTCAGTCCGGTTTGGCGCCTTCCTGACCTTAAAAACACGTAGCACAGCCTGCTTCATGGTCTGTTTGACGAACCACTTCGACGAATTGACCTTTTTGGCAACGTCTCGGGTGGAAAGGTTTGGGTTATTCTTAAAGTACTGCCTTTTCTTCCGCGCCTTCTCTGGGTATTCCGTTTTCTGTTTTCGGCCGTCTTCGTCGCCTGGAACATCTTCACAACGCGAGACACAGTGGAATGGTGGATTCCAAGCCTTTTGCCGATCCATCTGTGCGACTGACCAGGATTATCGATCACCGCGCCCAAGATTTGCTGGCGTAGCGCTTCTTGTTTCGAAGCCATCTTAAAAACTACTAGACAGATCACAATAAAATGCACACATAAACAAACACTTTAAACTAGTATTACCCAAAATTTTATTCATTTTTACCCACGCTATAAAAAGTTACACCCAAGACAAAGTGTCGCTTTTTTTCCGAGTCCAATCTTTATCATAAAAAAACGGCTAATTTACAACTTAAATCAAGGTCGGACTTCACTATTTGCTCCACAATATCGCTTTCTCACAAAAAAAACCCAATAACCCACAGATGCGTTGCCTTAAGATTTAGGATAGCCGTATCTGTCCAATGGTGACACTACGAATCGTGATGGAACGGTCATTTGCCAGTACAAACCTATTTCTTCTTCCTTCTGATCAGGAGGATGGTAAGATTCTGTTGATTCACCAACATTCAAAGAAAGTAGAATGTGCTGGAAATCTTCGTCTAGATATTCAATATGGCTATCCTCAATTGACCTTTGGAGTAGTACTGAAGGAATTCCAATTTTAACAATTGTCCTTTGAAGTAGTACTGGAGGTAATCGAATTTTTAACACGGATCCCGCTACCTACCTGTTTTGAACATGAGAAGAATTAGAAACTGCATCAGAAATCAGTTTTCCCAGAAAATTATGTAAGTATTCGATTTGATCTAGAATGTTATATTCAACATGATCTACGAAATCCTCGTGAATCTTAAGACCTGCTTAGGAGTTTTACAAACTCCTTTGGATCTCATTAATGGATGCAGTGCACCACCTGGAGTTTCTTACAAATCACGAAATTTATAAGGATTTCGTGTACAAAATTGAATCCACTTCTTTATGACAGTCGTTCAAGAAAGTAGATTCAATTAAGCTAATGAAATTCTGTTAACTTTCGATATTTATAGCTTGTAAAAACTCGAGGTGGTGAAGCCGATTTACCATGAGGTGATCGGTATGTGCTTCCGTCTTCCTTCACCTCGGCGCAATCTTCTTTGCTAACTTTTTATTTTAATTCAAGGGCAGACTTTCTCGACATATTTTGTCTGGTTGCACAATAAGTCATTTGGATTCAGAAAGTCATGCGTTGTTGAACGCATGAATGTTCTCGAAGCATGCTGGCTCGAAATATAACGATTTTTTACTATGCTACTCGCAAAATCATTCCCAAATAATAAACCTGAAAATTAGTGGAATATGCACAAACATTATTTAATGAATTTAACGAAAAATGTCTTCGGTTTTCCGGTCTAACGGTAGATTCTCATCAGGGATTCCAACTTGAAAAAGCGAGTACCGACCCAGGTCAATCCGGTGTGAAAAATGGCGGTGGTGCGAATGAACATCTTGATTCCGTGATTCGTAACCTAACCTCACATTTTATCGCCAGCAAGCTTTATGGCTTAACTTTTTCCGCGAGCATCAGATCCTTTTGTGAATTGTCAAATACATCAGCTTTGTTAATTTAAATGTTAATGATAGAATCGATGTTGGCGTACTAGACTTTATTTTGAGGCTAGTTGATTAATGGACTAGTATTATATTTTATTTAACTTCAAACTAAATAAACAATATTTTACAAAAAAAATTGTTAATAAAAAGAAATAGGAAAACAACCTTTTTTACGTATCCAATTTGTTCGGGAATGCATGAAGAGAAATCTGCATACCAGAACGGCTAGAACAACCAGATATACAGCAGATTTTAGGCTTTTTCCACTGCACGGCATACATTTTCCTATGGCACTGCCTTGATTTCGATTGTTTTGATTTTGCATCGGCTGATGCGGCTTGAATTAGCAAACAACGAGGGAACGGCATGACAATAAAAAGATCTTGCACCCTATACGGGGGGAGTGCTCATTCAAAAAGGCCGCTTATTAATTTTTAAAAAGGACACCGATATGAAAAAAAATTGAGTCAAATAAAGTTTTGATTAAAGTTTATCACAGTGTGGCAACAGACTCGGGAAAATCGGGAAATGCGAGAAAAATGCGGGAATCCAAAATCATCGGGAGATATGCGGGGGAATGTCGGGAATTTCATAAGCCATCGGGAATTTTTGTCATATGGAAGAAACCATACTCACACCATTTTCAAATGATTTGAGTAGCGTTTTTGTAGTTTACTCGGCCAAACGATCTGATTAACGGAATAAAACAGTGTTTTTCTGCAAATCCAGCATTGCTGAAGAAGACACCTCATTGCTATATGGATGGCCCGGTTGTCAACAGGAAGGCGTTCAAAGAATTAACTGGGGAAATCAGGGTTCTGCGAGTCAGTCCTGGGTTTGATGTCCTCAACATCGTTAGCTGCGGCATGCACGTCGTATACAATTTCATCAAGGAAGAGCTAAGAGAAACAGATTCAAATTTGGATCATTTTCTGCTGGTTTTGTTCAGCTTGTTGAAAATTACCGCTTAGGGCATCTTCAGCGGTGGTCTATTTTTAGAACTACTTTATGCTTGTCTTGCATGAATAGAACCAGCTAAAATAGACCAACTTTGCGTTCCCCGCACCCCGGTGTTTCTTTTTATTGAACCCACCAACACCTATCATCCTGTCAATCATTCAACACCCAGAGATCAGAAGTTATGTTTTTTCAGAGACCGCAAATTTTTCGTAAACTTATTGCCATGGATTGGTTTGACCAAATAATGTTTACTGCTAGTAGTGCGTCGCTAGCAGACGATGAGAATACTTGATCTTTCGTTTGGCTGAAGGTGAGTGTGTTTATGCATGCAACTCATTTAAACGATATTAGATAATGCTGATTTGTAATTTGGCAGCGGAAAAACATGCGTCAAAACCGCAAGAGTCTCGTTCCGTTTCGGTCATCAGAAGCTGTTCCAGGACTACTTTAGCGACACGCCGAACTATGACAAGAAGCATGCTCCTGGACATTATGCGACAACTAGAGTCAACTGATGACTTTTTCCAGATATTGCGATGCAGCTGGAAATGTTGACCTTAGTCCGTTACAAAGGTACACTGCAGCCTAACGGATGTTGGCGTACGATTTCTCAGCTAGACCTTGAGGATTTTTCGCAAATCCATCCTGAAGACTATTTGCGTCCTCCAACACCGGAATAGGTGGAGAAACTGATGAACGAAAATGCTTCCCAAAAATTAAAAAAAAAATGTATAAATTCAGTGAACTTCTAAAAAGCTCATGGATTTCATCAGAAGCTCGGTTCTACTTCGTAGAAGTTCAGGAAACCTCCCCAAGGTTTTGCTATTCTGTCTGATATTAAACGAGCATCCTAAAAAATCAGTGAAATTTCCAGTAAATCAGGGAACTTCCTAGAAGTTAAGGGTTCTTTCTAGAAGTTCAGGCAATTTCCCTGAAATTCAGATCGTTTCTCAGAAATTCAGGAAATTTTCCATAAGGGAGCTTCACAGGAGTTCAGGTTACTTCCCAAAATTAAACACAGTAGTTTAGGCAACTATCCAGAAATTCAGGGAGCTTCCCAGAAGTTCAGAAAACTTATCAAATTTTTTTGGGTATTTCTCAGTAGTTTATAGAACTACTCAAGATGTTCAGGGAACTTCCCAAAAGTTCAAGGAAATTTCCAGAAAACTAGAGAACTTCCCATAAATTCAGTGAACTGTCCTGCAATTTGTGTAGCTTTTCAAAAGTTTGCGGGTCTTCCTAGTGGTTCAGAAAACTTCTCAGAATTTAATGAAACTTGCTAAAAGTATACAGAACATCTTAGAAGTTCAGGGAACTTGTAGGAGTTTGAGGAAGCCAGGTG
Organism: Aedes japonicus; assembly: GCA_034211315.2. Lineage (NCBI taxonomy): Eukaryota > Metazoa > Arthropoda > Insecta > Diptera > Culicidae > Aedes > Aedes japonicus. Next base: position 40,501 of record JASCZW010007935.1, read on the forward strand.
CTAGAAGAGCACTACAAATGTTGCTTTATTTGAGAAGATTTGTGGAAGAAGTCAGGAAGCAGGAAGAAAGAAAGCTGAATAAAATTCATCCAAATTTCGTCGGTGTTCCGATCAAAAGTGTTCGCTGTTGAGGATAATGCGGGACACGATAAGATGCTGGAGCAAAGCTGAATTTTATCTTCACGTCTGCAGCAATGATCGAGTCGTTTCCCAGATCGAATCTACTATGACTTCATTTCTTTTTGACGATTTGACTGGACTTGTCAAGCCACTATGGAGAAAACTGTTAAGCTCTAGCTTCTGAAAATCACAGCTAAATCGTTAATTGAAATTCTACTAGCCCTGAATGTGGAAATTGGCGTATTTCGTCTACAATGTGCAGACTTATTAGTACGCGACACTGAAGAAGTCTGCACATTGTAGACGAAATACGCGTATCTGTTGAAGATAAGCAAAGGTAGTGGAAATTGGGTTTGCTTCTAAACTGGCAATTAAGAAAGCAACAGAATATACTTAAATTTCCGCCAAAGACGTTTTGGCATTCCTCAGCGACTTATGATCTTTTACCTGTGCGTTTTTGAAGCTACTAAAAAAATCACCATTAACATTCCCTCTTACGCGTTTAGACATTTGCATTAATATTGTTGTTAAAACTCACTTCACTGATAGAGCTAAAAAGTGTCTAGATCTGTTTCTGGAAACGGTCGAAAATAAAGAATAGATCATTGCACGAAGGCGTCATCGATGCAGTTTTGACAGTTGTTGTTTGCGTGGGCGTAGAAAATTTTCGGCAAGATCGGTTTGAGATGCTCAGAATTTGTTGCGATTAGATTTAACTTGCCGGAAAACAGACACCAGTGCATATTTTTACATCATTTCCTGAATCTAATCGTACAGAATCCGGAAAAAGCCAATGAAAAATTTCGTTTGAGCGGTCCAAATTCCAACACCTTGTAAACAAGCTCCTTGAACTGTGCAATGATTTATATCTGAGCTGCCGCAGCTGCTCACACAGTAAAAGAAGAATTTGGGCAGCTGTGCGCAATGCCGTCTGATATTGCTTGCCGGATTCCAGAGAAAAGAACATCGTTCGGATAAATTTTGGGCTAGAACTGAGTTGGCTCATTTCAAGAAGGAGCTGCCATATTTGATAACATTTGTTGAAAACTCCCGATCGCTTTACTATTTTTCTTCGATGTTTATGCTTCTACAAAGCTATGTGTTCTCGATAGCAAAATGAGAGACCAAAGCAGATTATGCAATACGCAAGGAGCTCGCGTGGCTACTATTTGAAAAAAACTTCATAAACTTGAAAAATATCTTTTAATCCAATACATATTATCTCATCTTCCCAGTCGGGAAAATTATGCAAAAATGCGTGAAGAATACGGAAAAAAAATGCGGGATTTTTAAATTAAGATTGTCTGCCACCCTGTCATCAGGATCAATACGATGTGTAACGATATTGTTTACAACTGAGACCATTGCAAATTCTCGTCAATTTGTTATAGTTGATGATATTTGAGTGCAAAAATTTCAATATTGGCATGGCGCAATGTATTGCTGTCTTTTTAACGTTTAGGTGTACCAACATTAAATTATAAATAAGTATTATTCTGCTCTTATCTATCAATCTATCAAACTATGTAGCAATCCCATGATAAAAGTTAGTGGGTTCTGATACAATTTATAGGAGTAAGTTATTAGAATTAAGGTGCTCTGAAAAATCATGTTTCCAAAAACCTCTGGAGAGCTTTGAATGCCGGTGGTATTTGATACGGTTGTAAGGCAAGTACATTTATTCCTAGGCAATTGAAACGCAAAAAAAAACACGGTCATCCTCTGTCGCTGCGCGTCTTTTTCCACTGCGAATTTATCCACACTAATACATGCAGTTGCGTATTGTGTGGCATGCACAAAATAAAACTCTATACCCAGGTATTTCCAAATAGTTTAAATCCAAAAAGTCCTCTTCGACTTGACAGGGGATGTCTCAGATTTGGTAATAGCGTATTCATATCGGCTACAGTTGTATTAGGTCGCACCGTACCCAAAACAACACAATAAACTCCAGCATGCTGTGAACGTGTAAATTATTACCTTCCATGTCTATATAATTCCTGCCAACCATTGCCGCTGTAATTCGCTTGTTAAGGTACACGCTTTTTGTGATATGTCCCTCAACTACTTTCACATGCATGGCAGTTAATTAGTCTTTTCTTGGGATTTTCCGTACTTCATTTCATGAATCTACCTCTCACTACAGTCCAACAACCTACCATGGGATCACTTCCGGCGTTTGAAATGTCTAGCTGACAGTAACTTGAAATTTATCTAACACTAGAAAGTTTCACTGTTGAGGGTGATAGACAAAAAGTAGGTTGCTTGAATCCAGACAGCATGCAAAATATCCAATCATGGTCTCTCACATCCATGTCATAACGTAGAGGTAAGGCTCATTCTTATATTGCACACTGGCATACTGGGCACATATACATGTAGCCAGTTGAGGGTTGCAAACGGCCACCCGTATCAGCTTTGTGACCATGCACGGAAGCTTTAGTATCACTTTCCCCTCTCATAAATTTCATCCGGGACTCACTTGTGATGACGATGACATACGAGACGATGATCTTCATGGCAAATAATGGTAGTAAAATGAAACGACAACGAGCACCTACCATTCTTGTTAACCAGCCGTAAATCTCTCTCGCTTGGACTGGAGATATCCGGGTTGGTGATAAATTAATCGTGCAACATAAAAAAGCGGAAACTTTAGTGACTCCGAATGACTCAGAAATGTATAATTTTTCGCTGAGACTTTTTAATAGCTTGAAAAGAATAGGTTTTGTTTTTTCAGTAGTTAGAAAAAATCGTCTACGATTATTAAATGGGTAGCAAAAATGGATTTGTAAGTAAGCTAAACCGCGCCCGGGCAGGTTGATGGCAGCTAAAAAGAACGAATGCATCATCACTCAAGCTTTGGCATATGGTGAGTTGGGTGACAAAATTTGTACAATAGGGAAAACTAGCAAGAAACGCACAATAACTGAATATCTCCAACCGACAGCTTTCCTAATTGAAAGGCGAAATAATTCAATATCTTTGTTTCAACCGATCAGAAATTCGGAAAAAGAACTCTTGAAGTGAAAAAATTTCTTGAAGGTCAAAAAAACAAAATAGCTGTGCCAATCGATCAGTGGTTCTCAGCATAATCAGCTTTGAGGGCCACGAGGCATTCTCCGAATGATAAAACGGGCCGCTGCGAATTTTCTAATGATATTTAAGGATTTTTCAAAGGATGTGTGAATATATTGAAGAAATGATATAAATTTGGTTTTTGACGGTCATTCAGATGTGTCTTCAGCTTATTGTACGTATCATTTTTATTTTTTTACAAATTTTAACTTACATAATCAGTTCTCATTCATGATTAACAAAACCATATTTGTATTTTCACAGATCTGTTCTGGTCTTATCTCTATCAATAGTAAGATATAAAAAGTGCTTCCAAATGCTCGTCTATCAAGCGATCTCTGGGTTTTGATTTTACACTTTTCATGTTTGAAAACATTTTTCCGCAACGATATAAAATGCCAAATTCATCCGAATTGATGTATTTCGAATAAAACTCCAACAAATTCGTTTTCTTGAAGGCATCTTTAAGAATTGTGTTTGCCATGAAGTTCTTTCTATTCAAGCTACAAAAGGCTTGGTATCATTTTCACGTCAACGCCCACGGCATAGAGAAGATCTTTAAGCTCATTTCATTCGTATTGATTTCAATGAACCGATCATTGAAATACGGTTATAGTGAAAGTATAATGCCGACGTGTTTTTTTTGGTTTCATGGCATGTTGACATCGAAGGAGGGTAATGAAAAAAATCTCGATTTCACAATTGAATCTTCTACAAACGCAATTTAGCCTCAATAGCTCTTACGCGTTTGAGCAGATCATGAACGAAATTTAGTTCCTCTGAATTCAATTCGTTCAAATGCGTTTTTACGTCGGTCAAGAAACGCAAAATCTGTCATCCACTTCTTGTCTGCCAAAAAAATCGAACGCTTTTCATTTAATTTCCATGAATTGATCAATGTCATGGTTTCAAAGCAAAAAATCTTTTCGAAACCTTACCGCAGCATAGTCACATAACTTCGAGATCAGTTATAGCCATTTTTTCGTTGAACGGTAGCCACCAAAGTTTACATTGAAGAGTTCACATCGTGTACTGTGTAAAAAAGTTGGGCGAAAAAAAACAATGGTGTAATAACAAGAATGAAAAAACAAAACGGAACTGAAAAAAAAAACGAAAAACTAACTGGTCAATTTTAAATAGCGCACTAATTCAATTCTATTGAATGCCCCGAAACCATTGCATTAAAAAGGGGGTAACGGCGAAATACTGAAAAGTTGATCAAAGTTGAAATACCTCATTGAAACGCACCAACTCCATAAGGTAGGAAACTGCGAAGTTTAGTCCACTAATCTAGATAGCTAACTTCCACTGTCGTTTTGAGGATGTTATTGATTAATTGGAGGAAACATCGAGTTAAGTTCGATTGAAAGGACCTAATAAAGAGCCAATTGAACTAAATGTTTTGATATTATTGCTAAAATGTAGTAGGAAACGTGATTGTACAAAATATATCATAAATTTTCGCATCTTGTCCTGCCAAACCCAAACAGGCCTTTGCACCACGAAGAAAGATATGTACTTGACCCACACAATGATGCAAAATCATACTGCTGCAACATGAAATCGAAAAGATTCTCTTGATAACAGTGAAAGTGCATCTAGACTTTTAAGTTACCAATCAGACCAAGACCGGTGTGGCCTCTGCTGTACACATAAGTTGTCTCTGTTGTATCCGATCTATGGTTGCTTCTCGCCAGCTTCGCTGTCTGCGAAGTGTCCGCAGGTCGCCTTCTACTCGATCGATCCATCTTGCTCGTTGCGCGCCTCTTCTTGTATCCAGTCGGTTTGTTTGCGAGGACCATTTTAACAGGGCTGTCGTTCGACATGATTACGGCATGCCCAGCCCATCGTAGTCGACAAACCTTAGCTATGTGTACGATGGGAGGTTCTCCCAGCAACTGATGCCATTCGTGGTTTTTTTCGCCTCCTCCACGTTCCGTTTTGCATCTGCACACTCCATCGTAGATCGTACGCAGCACCTTCCGATCAAAGACACCGCGCCCTTGGTTTGGTCCTCAACTCGTAATGTGTATGTTTCGTGGCCGTAGAGAACTACCGGTCTAATTAATGTCTTGTAGATGGTCAACTTTGTAGTTCGGCGAAATTTGTCCGATCGTCCTCCGGAGTAAGGCACGATTGCCAGCCATAATGCGCCTTTGTATTTCTCTGCTGGTGCCGTTACCGGTGGTCATCAATGAGCCTACCTCGATTTCCCTCACTGTCGATCTAAACTCGTGGTGGGAGGCTAACATTGTCTTAACGTGAACCTCTTACCTTCATGTATTGTATTTTCAACGCATTAATCACAAGCCCAATCCTATCAGCTTTAGCCTTTAAATCTGATGTACATGTCCGTCATCGTCTCAAATTGATGTGCTACGATATCAACGATGGCGGCGAATAGTTGAACAGACTTCCTGAAGATCCTGTCCACTCGTGTCTATCCCAGCTCTTCAAATTACGCCCTCAATGCATTGTTCAACCAACAAACACGGCAATCCACCCCCTTGCCGTAACCCTCTCGGAGATTCGGAGGGACTCGAGGATGTCCCTGATATTCGGATGACACATGCCACTCGACCCAGCGTTGCTTTGACCAACCGCGTCAGTTTTTCGTGCATAATCTGCCACAGCTGGTCTCGATCGATTGTATCGCTAAACTGATTTGAAATCGATGAAAAGATTATGATGTGTTATATTCGCGACGTTGCTGAAGCGACTTGCCGAATCGCGAAAATCTGGTCGAAGGTAGTAGCGCACATGAATCCTTGCCGAATCGCGAAAATCTGGTCAGTAGTAGCACACATGAATCCTTGCCGAATCGCAAAATCTGGTCAGTAGTAGCACACATGAATCCGCTTAGTATTTGCCCACGAACTAAAACGTCATAAAATATGAGAGTATATCTGGCGATCCTTATAGTAGTAAAAGATATGCGCCGGTAGCGACCGTCCGGCGCAGAAGGAAGTGTTAAAAAGCTGTTCATGACAACAAGGACGGGAAGAGTTTGCGTGACGCCGGCCGAAAATATCACTGCTCCCAGACCTTGATTCACCGAACCCTCAAGATGGAGGACATCATCTGTCGGAGAAGACTCGGACCCGGAAGACACGGACAAGCAGATAGCGACCGTGAAACCGCAGTGTCAGTGGATGACGAAGAACTACCGGGGGACGTTCGTGCTGGACGATGAAAGTTACTTTTACGCTCTCTGAAGACCAACATTTCAGGAAACGACAGCTACTATTCCAGCAAGAAGTCGGCCACACCCCTAAAGTTAAATATAAGTTTAAGGATAAATTTGAAAAAAAAGTAATGCTGTAAATCGCCATATCGGACGGAGGGATTTCAAAGCCATGGTTCAAGCCGAGCGATCTGGAGTGTCTTGAGAAAATTCTACTGCCGTTCTTAAAGAAGCATCATGCGGATGGGAAATACGTCTTCTGGCCGGATAGGGCGTCTTCTCATTACGCCAAGAAGACGCTGGATATCTTGAGCAAAAAAACCGTACATGCCGAAAGAAAGAAACCCGACCAACTTGCACCAGTGCCGTCCCATAGAGGATTTTTGGCTCCCTCAGTTGCTCTCAGTATACAAAAATAATTGGCGGAGCCAAGGATACGTAGCAGCTGACCACGAGGATCCGGAATTGTATCAGGAAGATGGCGTCCAGTGCTCTTGCGAGAGCATCGCGACTAAGTTGCGTCGTACGGCTGACCAGTTACGGCCCCTTCTTCAATATTCATTGACGTTTTGAAGAATAAACATTATGTTTTTATTTGAAATACCGAATTAATTGAAAAAGACAAATATTTTATTTTTTACTATATGACTGCAAAAATTCTCATTTTTATTGAACACCTGTTAAATAAAAGAAACCTAGTCCTACTCTATGAGACAGGTTATCTGCGGCAGGTTTAAGAATAAACGTATATTTTTATTGAATATAATGGAGGTAAAGTAGTAACATCAAATTGTCATACATTTGACAAGTTTTGTTCGGAATGGTAGTCTTCATAATTATAGACTGATAGACTGTCAAATTTTGGCTGAGGTACTGCAATACAGGTAACAATATCGTTTAATTGCGATGCACCAATACGGTATTCGTTATAATGTTCCCGCATAATCACAAACCATTCTTAGACCATTTCCCATAATGTTGACTACCGTTTCCGTTATCGTTACGACATTTACCGTTATGAGTTTGGCAACTGTAAACTAGCAATCTCCTATATAGTTTTTACAATGCGCCAGATGGTAAAAGGCCTAGTAACAGTATGCTGCATAGGCGGTTGAGATTGAGGTAACCGTAAAAAATGGCAATTTTCACGTTCAAAATTTTGGCTTGTACTCATCTCGAGCAGTTGGTACTATACTCGTCAGACCGAGTGCAGACAATAATAAACCTTTTCAGCCGGCAATATGGCAAACGGTATTAACAATAATGTGTTAGTGTAGAGAGTTGTATGGTGAAAGTGAGATTAAACTAATCGATAACAATAACATAAAAAAATGTGATAATATATCTTACATCCGAAAGTACTAGTTTCGAACTATATAGCAAATTGTTTTCCGTTATGTGGGTTTCTACCATTGAGCTATGTCAAAATTTAAAAAATTCAAAAAAATGCATTAGATTTTGCTGTTAACTGTATTCAAGAAGAAGATTTTTCGGATACCCTTAAACTGTCTTATTCATCGATCGAGTTTCCATTTGCTGTTCTTACGGCCTTCACGCGCCTTCCGGAGACGCACGACAGGATTTTTATAGTTATAGCCTGGTCCGGTTCTCTTCGCGTACTGAGTCAATTTTTGTCTGAGGCTTGCTGTGCTGGCGATGGCGTTTAGAGTCACATAACCTTCGCCCAGAACGACGGGTGCTCCTGCAACCACTTCTGAGTACCACGGTTCGAGGATGCACGTAGCCCCATCTTGATGAGAAACACCGCGTTTGGCTTTCGGGGCCGTATTGATCCACGGAACAACGCGGCATCGACTCCGTATGACTCCTGGATGCGGTTGGTAATCGCTGTGTAGTTTTTGGCGCTCTAGACTTTGCCCGTGCCACAATGTCGCTGATCCCGTGGTCCTTCGCCGTTTTCCTCGTTGAACGCACTGGTTTGCCGACACCGCTTGATGACAGCGATAACCCTCTGTTCGGCGCTGAACTCGAGAACCTTCGCGGATAGTTTGTCCTCTCTTTTCTCGGTCTAAACCCCAAATCACGATCTACCGGAGATAATCACGGTTGCATCGGGCACGGCCTGCGTCTTACATATAGCATCACGGGTGGCTGTAAGAAGTAAGAACGGTTGAATGCACCAGGGACACATGGCTTCGCCATCTATCGACCTCTGGAAAACACCTGGCCTGTTCCTTACGATCAGTAATACCGCTTATCCCTCATACTGCCGCTTTATAGAACATCTGGAGGGAAAATGGGATAGAGTTGATGGATTTTTTTTCGCCTTGGCGAGAATGAAAAGGGATTACGCCTGGGAATTCTGATGACCGTCCCGAAACCACAGGTAGTAAGGTTGCAAAAGGAACTATGCGAATGGGTGCTGGAACTTGCAGCGTTATCATTGTTGCTGCGGTACCGAAAGCTCCACAGCATTCGGGCGATGGTCAAAATACGCCACCGCCTTACCACACCTCAGCCTTGTAATTCAGGTCCGGTACGGTCACACGTTACAGTGGGGGGTACCTGTCGACTTCTTTTGGACGCGAGTATCGTTGTACCGTACACAATGATATGAATACGCCAGACTTGGCACGCGCCGGCTCTCATTGAACAAATGTGGAAGTGCTGAAGCAAAATAATGATTCAAAACTTCTGGGAAGCTGGACCACCTACGATCGCGTAAGGCGGTCTTCCAAGTGACAACTACACGGCGACAATGTAAGCAAAGTTACCTTTTGGTCAACAGACAAAACCGACGTATTGATTTTTCGCGTTTGACCGATCGCGCTGTCATTTATTCTTCCAACGGTGTGCTCGTGATACGTGATCGCTAACTCAAACAACTCGCGATGAACTTCGCTCATTGATACTCCTGATCGGTATCATTGGCTTAAGCAGGTACCCTGTCTGGCACACCTACGTGAACAAGATGTTGAGAACGTTCGCACTCTTCATGCCCCGGTTGTAGTAAATTTTGTATTTCCAGGTCTCTCAGCACCTTACAGTAGAACTGTAACTGGAGAAACATTCTGACTTTTTTCTGTGGCGGCATGCTGCGAAGTCGAACGTTTCCTGAACTGACTGATCCGATGGTAGATATCGTCAAAATCAAATAGGAGCTTACTGCTGGGTGAAACTTTTCGTTAATATTCGTGTAGTCGATGTTTGAGAGCCCTATTATTTCGACATATTATTCCGAACAAACCGACCTGTTTTACATACAAACTATGAGAATAAACGTTCAGTAATATACCTGTTTATTCGCGCGGTTAGCGCATATGTGTTCTAAGATGATAAAAATGATATTCTTATTACTTTTCCGTTCTATCCTGAAAGCTTAATATCGATGGAATTGGCAAAAATATCTCAATGATGGCCTCGTGGGATGAAACAACCGGGTAGTTTCATTCAAAATCCTTATGAGGTTTACATTGAAATTCCTTTGCCAAGCTCGATCAATAATTCTTGATGGAAAGCAAAAGCCAATATTTGTAAGTCAATAAGCTTGAAATGCTGAAGAAATCTGATCGTGGCTCGGTGTATAATTGATGTCTAATTTTCCGCAGATATTTTGATGAACGTGTTTTTGCTCGCTTCCAGGCATTTGGAGTAATATTTCGTAAAATATCCGTAGACTCAGTATTACTCAAATCCGTATGATTTCTGAAAAAATCATCAAAATAATCAATAAATCAAAACCGAATCCAGGCCGACCCGATATTTTTCCCATTTGTCAGTTCATGTGAACTGGTTTCATTTTTCTTCACTGGAATAGCAACGCGACAAAAGGATGATCTAACAGCCCGACACGGCTTTTACCAGGTGTCAAAATACGAAAAGCGTTAGATAAAACGTAGGTACGAGTAATTATAAACTATGGTTTCCATCTACACTAACGTCGGCAAAAGCCACAGAAGCCCATATTAGCTGTGACTCGATGACTTTTTGTGCCAAAGTAATTGAGACTTTCACCCTGTTTGTTGGTTTGCCAACGCCCAGGTGGAATGGGTGAGCAAGAGCCGGCCTTTCGACCACATATATGATACATCCAATGCTGTAAGTCACAACCGTGGGAAGATCAAGTAAGGCTTTCTGCATCCTGGTTACTGTTCCTCAAAGCATGCATATAGCAATAGAACACGCCAGCCAGCGTTGTCGTTGACTTACGACCATGGAAAACGATCAACATGTGCAAGAGAGGAAAAGATCAACCAACAGCAGCATGGAATTTCCCAGATGAGAGAAGCTAGAGCAGAAGCAAATTTCATCACACCAGTTTACATTCCTTGTTGCAAAAATAGACTGATTTATTATGAATGGGAACACATCAAATGTGAAGTGTGTTGGTGTAGCTGCTGTAGCTATATTTAGAGGCCAAAAAGTAAGTGTGGCGACAGAAGTCTGTTTCAGTGCACTCTTTTTATAAATACATAGACTTGAAATATGTGGTATGAAGCTGTAACGTAAAAATAGTTACAGGCTGACGCTCATGTACTTGTAGATTATCCTTCCCAAAAAAAGGTTGACACTCGACAAAATTAACCCACAGACCATTTATTGCTAGAGAAATCAGAAAAAAAATTCCATCAAGAACGAGGCTATGGAGAAATATGTACTTTGCACCTTTTTGGGTAAGCCTCAAGCAGATCTGCTGTTGGTAAATGAACTGCGATCAATGCGTACTTATATATAGATATTTTACTACTAAACGCCGCGTAGATACAGCTTATTGTTTACCAAAATGAAGCCTGCTGCCACCCAAAAATGTGGCATCCAACAGTAATTTCTCGTTCCTTGCTAAACCACATTCCTAGCCTTTCTTGACAAACTACTGCATTCGGGCGAGGCTGGCGCCTGTGCCTTAGTTAGATTACCTCAATTATCTCTGCAAGCATTGAGGATCTGCTAGCCCCAAGCATCATCTCTTAATTCTCTGTGTTACAACTGATCTGGCAATAAAGATAATGGGCGGTCAATCGCCTTTGATCATGCTCGTACGCAGGTCGAACCCTTACCAGAGGTGCGGCGAAATAAATGCACCGAAAATATTCAGCTTGAGTATTGGGTTAACTCAAATGCGCTAGTGACTAATATCTGTGAAAGAACCTTTGTTCATGCTTCTTTCTTCGGTGCTGCATCAAATGTTCTATATTTTATTGCAATTAAACAGATGTTCGCGAAAGAAGCGTCCTGAACCTTCTTGCAGAGAAGCCGAAAGAGATTGCCAAGGTGGTAAGATTGCCATTTAGCAACGGTTACCGCATAGTCCACTGCGGTGGTCTAAACGGCGGACACCAGGAGGCAGACGTCCGCGCTTGCACGCACGCGAATGTGATCAAATCGGTCGGCTGCAAAATTTCTCACTGCTCGGTACGTTAAAAAACTTGCAAAGGCTTTCCTTGTTGAAGAAAGGAGAAAAAATGATAATCCTGTTCTGGCGAAAGCTTTTCATCATTCTGTGACTAACAACCGCACGGACCGGATCATTCACCGCAGAAGGCTGCCAAGGCGTTCCGGAAAAAGTAAAATTCAATTTCAACCAAATATCCGGCTGGTACCGTGTTTGAAACGGTGGCAATCCAACGGTTTGAAAATGCCGCATCTGTTTTTCATTGATGCAAATTAAAATCAATACCAAAATGTATATCGGTATTTTAAAAGAGCCAGTGGTTCCCTGGGTGAAAGCTAACCTCCAGGAATAAAACGTTATTCTTCTGGCAGGATGGAGCGTCAGGTCACGTCAGTGAGCTAACAATGGTTGACGATAATTTGCGTGACTAACGGTCAGATCTTAATCCGTTGGATTATTCCATTTTAGTCATATGTTGGAAGCATGAGTACTACCATGCATCACGCCTAAGTGTGAAAACCCTGAAATATTAACACATACGTGTTGACTGCCTACGTCGACCGAAGCCAGGATGTGACTAATAAAATAGGTACATTGAAAAAAATTGACTTTAAAGGACTTTATAAAGATAGCTGCACTCGAAAATGTTGATATTATTGCTTGAATTAGTTGAAAATGGGATTTGAAAGCAACAGAAAAAAATTCATTATTTTTGTACCGCACCACTGTATGTTGGAAAGCCAGTACTTATTGGTCAACGCTATTTAAATTTGCACTATTAGTAATGGTATATAAGATGGTCATTAGTACGAGACACTGAAGAAATCTGCGCATGGTAGACGAAATACGCGTATCTCTGTCGAAGATAAGCAAAAGATAGTTGAATTAAATGGAAGATACTAATTCTTCTTCTAATTTTGTTGCGGTATTCACTAAACAGCTCCAAACCTCTGGGGATTTATTAATTATGGAAAATATTTATGCTGTATGTAGAATACGTACAAGCGCATTGAGAATCATCAAAAAATGCTGCCGAGTATAAAGAGAACTGAACAACAATGGAAAGGCAATTGCCGCCATTTATAAGAAGGATGAATGTATTTCATTATTATTTCATTGCAATATTATTATTATTATGTATTTTCTTGTTTGAAAAGCAGCCAATTCTAACAACATGGCAGATCTTTGGTAATTGAAGATCACCAACATAACAAACGATGAAAAATATACACATGATGCGAAAACTGACCGTGCAACGAAACAATCTGCGATATGGCATTATGAAAGTTTTATGTTCAATCTTCATTTAACGAAAATGACTGCAAAATATTTTTTCTTCTAACAAAACAACATCGGTTGCAAAGACACAGCAATCTCTAAACTGCACAACGTATCAAAATATGAAGATTTGTCATGAACCATGCTGTTATGCTTGATTGTAATAATCGAAGCGCTGGCAATCTTCGTTATTGTCAATTATTAACTGGTATCGATTTCATTGCATTCACTTCGCGTTAAGTCAACAAATCGGTAAACAGATATTTGGGTTAAAACTCCAGTATCAGCTTTAGATGACCTTCTCTAATATAACATAAAAAAATACGATATTGTAAGAAGAAAAATGACAACATAGAAAAATTGACTTCTGATGATGTTAAAGATAATAAAAAAATACTCCTCTCAATCAGAAGTACCTCAAGAGCATCTTTGATTCGTTATTCATTCAATTTCGTCATTTGTTTCATTACATGATGTAAATTGTGTACCCAACTATAATGGGTATTTTCTTTCTTGCATGCTGTGCTCGCATCTGACGTGGTCTCTGGGTCTTCATCATCCACTAATGACATTTGATTAGTCGTTGCCGGATGCGTTGACGTAAATTTGGCCAAAAAACTGCTGAAAGAGCCTATCAAATTCTTTCAAACACCACAACGTATCAATTATGCGGGTAGCACTGGTAGCAGGATGGTACCGTCAGCGGAAATCGCCAAGAAGGGTTTTGAAGTGCTGGCTGGTGAACCGGTGTCTGCCAGATCCATTGGGAGAAACACCGATAAAGGTCAGTGGCAGAACGGTGAAATAACTTCAACCGCAGTTGGCTGGTTCATTTGACGCGAAGATCCTGTTTAGGCCCCTTGGCACTGCCTTAGACAGTATCTGCTGAAGTAAGGAGAACAGTACAAAACGCACTGGTGGGATGGGGGTGAACACAATAAATATGCTGGAAATCTTCTGGCTTCTGGGTTAATGGAATGAAACTTTATCAATTTTTAAATAAAACAACATATTTGATATTAATTTTGTAGGCTACAACAGGCACTAAATACCACCCAAAATATGATCACTGCAGGCCAAATGCACCCGTAGTGTTGTATGTGCAAATCTACACGCTTCCAAAAAGTAACTAACAGAGCGGTTAGTGGATGGAAGCTGGCATGAAATTATAAATAGCAATTCTGTAGTGAATTCTGCAAAAGTAAGGCGTTTCTGGCCCCATTAGTAAGATAAACACAATTATGCAACGTGTTTCCTTAACTACTCTTTGTATATAATGTATATAATGAAAAGTTGGCAACATATCACAACATTTTTGCATGGCATGCTATTCCCCACCCACCAGGCTACTTGATGCAAACAGAGCAAAGAGGACGTGGCATTATGTTTCAGCATTACTCCTCTAACAGTGCACCTGCTTCCATCACACCGACATCCCATGATTTTCCAAGCGCACGTCAGTGATAGTTTGTGGGGGAGAAGTGGAAAGCTTAGAAGCCCCAGCAGGACCTATGTACCTAATTTTCTCGATAAGACTTTTGTGGCTTTCCAGCTCCCAGACACTTTTGTCCTCGGAGACACCAAGCAGAGCAAAGACATCCGTGCCGACACTGCGAGATCGAAGCAATGAGCTTCTTTGGTGTCCTGACCTTTCCAGATCTGGGACGAGTTGCCGTGCATAGGTGCGTGCCGCATGCGATTCTTTTGGTAACGACTGACTCGTCATATAACATCAGTCATTAACTGGAGAAAGGAGGGATCAGCGTGAAGTCTGGCACTTCACATGACACATTGGTACTTTTTATGGCTCCATTCATAGGCTTCGAGAGAATAAACATTGGTTTCAACGTCTCGCTTCGCGCTGATGAACTGGCCAGAAAAAACCTTCTTCAGGAACTTTTTGTGGCTGAAATGCTTGACCTCTGATGCGCTGGTACGGGACATAAAATATCCTGCCAGTCATTGCCGTCTGGGTTCAGATATATTTCTGTAATCTGTCACCATCTTTGCCGAAATATCCTTGAAATGCCTACAACCGCTGCTTCTGAAAGAACTGGACTGAGAATGTTTCATCCATTTCGGATGGCTATCGCCACCTTCCCCTCTGTTTTGCGCTTGTATCTGCACAGACTTTTTGCCCAGCCGGAACTGGGCTTCTTATCGATCCCCACACTGCCCATCCAACAAGCGATGATCTTATAAATACTTCAGATCTGCTGTATTTCATCAAGAACATATATTGGCTTTCATTTGCGTACCTGCAAATATCAATATCGCTATCAGGTTGACGTCATCAACAGATGGCATGAAATCACATGAAATAGCGCTGAAATTGTATTTTAGGTGTGATATTATTACACTGAGTTTTTAACCTGATTTGACGCACAGAATATTCTGCAAATCCATGAGTGGAGGTGGAAGATAATCGTTAATAAAAACATGGTGATAATAAATTAATGAATGAATTAATTTATGAAACGAATTAAATAAAGTACCAATAAATTTATGTATTGAATCCTTTTGATTTCTCTCAAACTTCAAAATAAATAATCACTGTAAATTATATTTCACTTCGCATTATTCCTGTTAAATTCCCGCACAACACGCAACGAATCACGTCCACTCCTCCTCGTGGCAATCGGGTTCTCAAATATTCCGGTTCCCAGCTTCCTTAATCATTCTTTTTGTAGGGTTACGCAATTTATATATAGGTATTGTTATTCTCTAATCTAGAAAAAATCGTCAGGTAATGTAATTGTAAACATAAATTAGTAATCTCCATTTAATTCAACTACCTTTGCTTATCTTTCGACAAGATACGCGTATTTTATTCTAGGCTTCCAGGTGTGGTGGACACTGAAGAAATCCTGCATTAGACGAAATACGCGTATCTGTCGAGGAATAACAAAAAGGTAGTTAAATTCTATTTCTTCTAATTGTAATTTACGAGATTCCACTAAACGGCTCGACCTAGGATTCAATTGTAACAATTGCCAAACGTAAATTTCCTTTAAATGCCAAATTCTAACATCTATATCTACTAACATCTATGCAAACCGGGAAGATATGCTCTGATATACCATTTCTGATGCTATTTTGCTGACACTGAAATGGTATTTACAAATGTTACTATCGACCTTTTGACAATTTTGCAGAAGTAATGAATTACTTTATAGGCTGACACATAAATAAACAAAAGGATAAATTGATCAACTATTTATATTAAAACTTATGATAATTTACATCTCGTAAAAAATAATAAATCAATTAATGGCGAAACATTTGATGTATTTTTATGTTTCTTACGAAACTTGAAGACTTCTTATTTTCGGTATTTTTATTTTGTAGAGTGAGTTTTGCAGAACAATTTATAAATCATACACTAAATTATAAAAATGTTTATATCTATAAAAGCAAAATTTTATATTGTATTCTTTTTCTTAGTTAAGCATATATGATAGCATCGAAACTCCAAATAAAATTAATAGACAGTATTTTAAATTTGTTGTTGTATGTATTAACTTTTAGAAACCATATGAGTCTTGCGCCCATAGAGATAAATAATCAACGCATATTTAGTGTTTTACTTCTCATTCAATCAAAATAGGTTGTGGCATTCATTTACCGCGCATTTCAATTATTTATTGTTTCCCACCAGTGACTGTAAACTGAACCGGAACCGTGCAGTATCTGAATATTGAAATTTACTTGTCAGATATAAGCTGATGTCATCATTTCGACTTAGTCGAGATTTATCATTTAGCAACGCACGATGCGTTTTAAATTATTCTCTTTCCTACTGCCTGCGAACCAGTTGCGCTAAAAACCGATAATACAGTGGCCTCCTTTACGGAAATTCTATAATTCCAGCCCGGTCCGGCAGGTATGCTGTTTCCATCAAACCGGTTGTGGAACCAATGAAAGTATCATTTGAATTGTGCGTAGAAAGCATTCAACGATCCGCTCTTCGGCTATGATGGTGATAACTACAACGAAGATGAGGTTTAATCGACCATGAGCTAAGAAATATTTTACCTTCATCTTCTGAAACAACATGCTGTGCTACGAAATCCC
>JASCZW010007936.1:0-57577 GCA_034211315.2 Aedes japonicus
ATAAAATTTCAAACCATGGAAAAGGCGATTTATGAAAGTTGGTAGATCTTACTTGGTTCTTCATAAATATGGTTCAATACTTAATTAAGTTGTTAGACTATAGTGAATATCTGGCAGCACAAGTCACCATTTTTCTAAAGTAAGGGGTAAAACTTAATAATTACAAATTCAAAACAGGATCACTCAGCTAATGGAGCAGAATGCACCGAAAGAGGATACGGAAACGTACCACAATGTTTGTTTTATTTTCTAATAATTATCCAAAACAAATCCATTCTCAATATTCGTATTGTTCGATCAGCGAAAGCTAACCAACCACTTCCAGCAGTGCCTGTTCGGGCTAATCGTACTGACGGCCAAGAAATTCCCAGGATGCGTGACAAGTGCGCACCAGCACTGGTTTCTGGACACCATGATGAGTGTTGACGAGGATCAACTGCTGGAGGAGAGCTACCCTACGTTGATTTCGCTGGTGGGTGCCATGCCGGGATTGGGCTACTATCCAGTAAATTTGCTCGCTGTATATTTTTCAATGCGGGATTTTTGTGATTTTCTTGCGTGAATAAAATATTAAAACTTCAAAGTTGACAAACTTGTTTTCAAAAACATAAGCCTAAATAATGCTGCCTTGGGTAAGTTTTTATTTCAATATTTTACTCAATTTCCATAAGAACTAAGTTTTTTAATAATGGGCTAACCCAAAATCATATCAACTGAGGGTTTACCCAAATTTGGGTTTAGACCCGATTACCCAATTTTGAGTAGTTCCAACTTTTATGATTTTGGGTTACCATAAATAGAGTTGTTTCACTTTATACGAAAATTAATTAATTTTTCCATGATAAAAAAAGAGACAGCAGTATAAATGAAAGAGAGGCTGTTCAGTGGCCCATTACAAAGTGTGATGGTGGTTTTTCATTAGGAAAACAAGGGAATTAGCAACAATCAATATGCAACTCGTGATTTGAAATTGGTTCACTGTTGTAGAACCCCTTGGTCCGAATTACACCTTGAAGCCAGCACCTTGCTATACATATTTGCGCCTTTGTTTTGATTTGCTGTGTTATTTTGACAGAATATTTGAGAGTGTGTTCATGTGAGTTCATTATTAGGGGCGCATTATGAAGCTTGGGACCGAGCTTGGGACCGATGTGCTAGTACTGACTGAGCCAAGAAAAAATCGTTTTTGTATGGGACCTACTGGTCTTAGAGTTAGTCTATGGAATTAGTACTAACGCGAGCCTTAGGTTCGAGTTAATGGACCATAATGTGCCTGTCCAGGTTAAATTTTGAACACTTATCTTCAGTGTTGATTTTGAGTTATTACACGGATCGCTGAAACGTTTCCCTTATATGACAGCTGAAACTCGCCACTTTATTTCGTGATACAACATGTTTACACACTTAGAAAATTTTACAGTATTCGGTAATTTTTTACCGAACTTTCAACAGCTGAACAGTTCGGTAATCCAATTTAACGGACTTCGGTAAAATTTGACAAGTTCCGGTAATTTTTTTACCGGAATACTGTAAAATTTCACCGAAACCCGGTAAATTTGATTACCGAACGTTCAGCTGTTGAAAGTTCGGTAAAAAATTACCGAATACTGTAAAATTTTCTAAGTGTGTACGTTCTCGTTACATTCAGTAAAACAGTGAACAGTACACACTTAGAAAATTTTACAGTATTCGGTATTTTTTTACCGAACTTTCAACAACTGAACGTTCGGTAATCTTCGGTATTCAAGTATTTTGACGAACTGTCAAAAATTACCGTACAGTTCGGTAACGGGAGATTTGATGATCTGTCAAAAACTACCGTACAGTTCGGTAATTTGTGTAGTCTGGTACCGAACCGTTTTGGCACTTTTTTCAATTTTTATCGTTAAACACCAAAATATTCTGATGTTTTTGGTTTTTTTTAAACAAAACTTTATATAATGTCATTTGTTTATTTTCTCATTAAAATATATCTATCTTAATCAGTATAAAAGTATTTCCAAAAATAAATCAAGCAAACCTTTTGTTCCCGTTGTAAAAATCAATCAAAATGATTTCTCCGATGGAACAAATTTTGCATTGAAAACATAAATCGCTATTGTCCAAATGCTGCCGGCAGCTCGATTCCTACCAAGACTGTAAGGTTTTTCCAGCATTGGCGCAATCAACGGAACACGCTAAGAAGGGACCACAAACGATGCGTGTAGGCTGCATCGGATGCTGGTCAGTGAAGTTTTCTACCTGTAGGTGGATACAACGAAGAAAATATATGTTGGATGTCAATCATTTCGAATAATACTCAACTTTTACATCGAACCTATTGATTGTTTGCCGTGTCATTCAAAATGAAGCTAGCCTGATGAAGAGACTTATTAACGCTGGTTCATTTTCTACATACTCATATATATGATTTAATTGTAAATAGCCGCGGATTTATAGTACACACTTAGATTTTTTTTACAGAAATCTGTAAAGTTTTACCGAATTCTCAACAGCTGAACGTTCGGTAATCCGATTATACGGATTTCGGTGAAATTTTACAGATATCTGTAAAAAAATTACCGGTTTTCGGTAAAATTTCACCGAAATCCTGTTGAGAATCCGGTAAAATTTTACAGATTTCTGTAAAAAAATCTAAGTGTGTATACTAAGTGTGACGTGAATTTTTAAATGAAATAAATAAAATTTATTAAAAATACCTTCTGAAATACAACTGATCACTGGAACTTCGAGACTTCGTGAAAAATGCCCGATGACAGCTTACAATACTTTACTGGGCTTCGGTAATTCAGTGTTCATTTAACATTTTATTCGGTAAGGTGTTTACCGTATTTTTACCGTACGAATTGTATTATTTTCTATCGTATACGGTACATAAAATACTATATAACAAATCGTTCGGTAAAGTGTTACAAAATTACGGTAAAATTATGAATGTTTACCGAAGAATCGGTTATATTTTATGTTTACCGAAATATTTCGTCAATTTTTTTACCGAACAGCAAAATCGAATCTAAGTGTCTAAAATGGCGAATCAAGTGGAAGTGCGTTAACGCATTTTGTACGAACGGCAGCAAAATCCGAATTTATCAGTACGCGATCTTGCCAGGAAACTTAAACTACCGAAAAGTACCGTGTTTTGTGTTAGCAAGTCAATTGACCAGTTGGAAGTGTAACAAATCGAAAACTTATCTGTAAAGCTGACGAACAAACTTTGAATGCTCATCGCTATGGTAACAATGCAGGACGTCACAGTGAACCATGTGAGCTCCTTCTTTTTTATTCCTTTGTATTTCTTTTCCAATTTTATAAAGAGAGTATGTAGGAGCGAGGTATACTCGTTCACAGGGGGTAAGTCACTCGACCACCTTGTGTTACCACCCTAAAAACACAATCCGCCACACTTCAAACACACTCGCCACCACATGAAAGATAAATTCATATCTGGCACCACTTACACGAATCGATTGTTTGTTTTTGTTTCCCTCTCGCTTAAACAAATGTAATTCAGACGATGCATATGTGAGCATGTATTAAACGTCTGAACCGTGCATGGTTGCCAATAAGCATAAATTTTCGATTGTAGTTTGGGAAAACACAAAAACACAGGGGGGCAATGATTGAGGATTTCGCTGAAGCACACATGAATGTGTGATAAATATATGGTTAGGATGAATGCATCAAGCTGTTATTTCCTACATATGTGCACGTCGGGACGGATGCAAAGCGAGTGTGAAAGAGAAGTTTGATTCGTTCTGTCATGCCTGTTGTGCCTTGGCATTGATCAATTTGTTTTGATGGGACAACATTTCATCAAGGCTTTTGCAATCAAACACGTGGTCTATGAATTCATCGCAAGTTGAATAAATTCCTTCAACCTGAATATCAGCTAATAGAGGAAATACTACTCTTTCTTAAAAAGCACTAAGTTTGTATGTGTGACCTTTTGTTCAAGAGAAATTGACTGTGAAAGCCATTGTTAACAAAAATAGATTCGCTCTTTTCAAATAATGGCACTTATATTTCAATTGTCAGATGCCCAAAAATGTCAGATGTCCAAAAATGTCAAAATTATGTGAGCTATGGTGCATATATATGTGGTTGACAGCGATAGGGGGCCCTTGCAAAAACACCTTCTGCCACCCCAGAAACACATTCGTACACGATCAACACAACCACAACGTGGCAGAGTTACTCAGCCCCTGCAGTTCATCACTTTCATGGAGCTGGGTACGTTAGCTACTGGAGAGTTTATCGAGTTGATGCGATTAGTTAAGATATTTTTTTCTCTTCTATCATTTTGAGAGTTTTAGAAGTAAAATCAGCGACTGGACAGTCACGAAGTAAATTGGATATAGTTTTTGGCTCAGAAATTCATCGATAAGAAGCTCGTTTAAGCGATTCAGCTTGGGACCGATCCTAGGACCAATGTGCTGGTACTTCCTGAGCCAAATATTATATCCATTTTCTTCTTGACTATCCAGCCGCTGGTGTTACTGTCATTTTTAATTAAATATAGGGTATGTGTCCCTTATCTCAGCCTATTATGCAATGATCTGTGCGTACTCCCGCTGTTAAGGAAATCAGCCAAAGCCCGGATCCACCGAAATGAAATCGCACGTCTTACCTCTTCCAAGTTATAGACACGAAAAGGGCCGAATTGTGCGTTACAACAACTTCGTTACCAGTAGTGTTGTCGCCGTTGCACTATGGTCCAGATCACGAATTTACGAGGAAACATGCTCCCAGCGCCTAAACTTGAAACTTTACAGCAAAGTAATGTTCTACAATATGGTTTGTATCATCAAGGCCCATTTTTTTATGTTAATTAAAATTAGGGTGGTCCCCATTTTCACGGAAATACAAAAACTAACTTTTTTAGTTGCAGAAATAGACATTTACATCCTTTGGCAAAATTGTTGCGCAAAAAAATTCATGGACTTTTTATTAAAAAAATTTTTTGTACCTAAAAAATTGACCGATTTAGAGCAATTTTTTCTCATCAACTTAGGGTGTACCATAAAAAATTGATTTTTTTGCCCTTACTTTTTTATTTAAATTCCCACCGTGAAGTTGTGTTTAAACGAGTTTTAGAACTTTTTAAGACGCGTACTTTGGTATACAAATTTTGCCGCTAGCTTCAATAAATCAATAGTTATTGAAGTTTTTCTTAAAAAAATCTGCCCTTTTTAAATGTTGTTTTTCATGATTGGGGCAAATACAAAAAAAAATTAAAGACGTCATTTGAAAGGACAATTTATATTGTTCAACATATGTGAAAACTAGAGATATGTTATTTCTGTATTTTGAGAAAATTACATTTTAATCTGGGATGGTTTAAGAAGCAAAACTTCAATAACTATTGATTGGTTAAAGCTTTTAGAGCAACTTTTCCCTCGTCAACTTAGGGTGAGCCATAAAAAAAGTTTTTCTGTCCTAACTTTTTTATTTCAATTTTCATCGTTAAGTTGCGTTCAGACGAGTTGTAGAACTTTTAAAGGCGCGTATTTTGATGTATTTAATTTGCCGTTAGCTTTACCCAATCAATAGTTATTGAAGTTTTGCTTCTAAACCATCCCAGATTAAAATGTAATTTTCTCAAGATACAGAAATAACATATCTCTAGTTTTCACATATGTTGAACAATATAAATTGTCCTTTCAAATGATAAAGACGTTTTTTTTTTGTATTTGCCCCAATCATGAAAATCAATATTTAAAAAGGGCGTATTTTTTTAAGAAAAACTTCAATAACTATTGATTCATTGAAGCTAGCGGCAAAATTTGTATACCAAAGTACGCGTCTTAAAAAGTTCTAAAACTCGTTTAAACACAACTTCACGGTGGGAATTGAAATAAAAAAGTAAAGGCAAAAAAATCAATTTTTTATGGTACACCCTAAGTTGATGAGAAAAAATTGCTCTAAATCGGTCAATTTTTTAGGTACAAAAATATTTTTAATAAAAATTCCATGAATTTTTTTGCGCAACAATTTTGCCAAAGGATGTAAACGTCTATTTCTGCAACTAAAGAAGTTAGTTTTTGTATTTCCGTGAAAATGGGGACCACCCTAATTTTAATTAACATAAAAAAATGGGCCTTGATGATACAAACCATATTGTAGAACATTACTTTGCTGTAAAGTTTCAAGTTTAGGCGCTGGGAGCATGTTTCCTCGTAAATTCGTGATCTGGACCATAGTGCGTTGTGATGTCGACTGTCGTATGTCGAGTTGCTTATAGTTATACAAATAAGACATGCTCATATTGCATCATCGTGCATTAAGGTCATGCCACACATGATCGATTACAGTTTTCATTATAACTCATAAAACTTTTAAGCTGTAAGCGAGATTCAACTAGTTAGACACTTGTTAAGATAAGTTTGATAAGACATTTGATAGTATGTGTCACGAAAGGTTACATAACTCTTTATATAAAGTCAGAAACATTCGAGGGATATGGATTTAGTGTCGGTCTATAGGCACCAAATTGGGTCTATTTATGGATGCAAGTTCGTCCCATTCGATGAATTTATTACAAAATGCAGTATTTTTACGGTTTTTTTTCGAATTTTATTCGAATTTACTTAAAACAACATTTCACAAAACAAACTATAGTAAAACTGCCTCGAAACACTTAAGTGATGTTCATATCTGATTATTCAGTCATTCAATAATGAAAACATTATAATTCACTGGACAATGATTTTGTTCCTTCGGTTTGTGTTTGGATGTGCCACTTGAATATAAACAACCGCAAATTCATGCATTTTCACTTCAAATTTTACCAATAACAACGTTTTTACAACGTTATTGATACAACAGGCCATAATTGGGAACATACAAAAAAAATATCCCCAACATTGGGTCCACGATTTTCTTGTAATATCCTTGTAATTTTAGCTATGTGAACAGTTAGTTTGTAACGTGTAACTATTTTCTGCACATGCAGGCTGCATTACTTGCTTTATCGATTCAATTAAGCCACATTTAGATCACTTGAAGATCGTGTAGATCATCTGTACAGCTTAACCAGTAAAATCATGATGCCCCAAAAGTGCAAGAAATCGAAAATTACGTGAAAGTGAACAACTATAAGTTGATTAATATTGTCTCAATTGCTTCGGATTACATCGGTCATCCGGATAGCAACATGATTTTGTTGATTATCGCTAAATTAATGACACATTTGGTACATAGGCCGAATGAAGGAGCTAGGCTAATATTACATCCCCTTACCCTACGTCATGTAATTTGGAAAGTCTGCTCATCTTGACCAGCAGGGGTGCTCATCTTGCCCGGGGTTCTGTTAATTTATCGTTAGTAGACACATTTTTGATCGTAAGTGAACACATAATGAAATATTTGGCACCAAACATCCGCTAGTTTGTACAAAAACCATAAAAATTTAGACCTCAAGGTTTTTTAACCCTTGATATTATTTTTCATGGATGAAGTTTATAATGAGCTTAGGGTGGCCATCTTGCCTTTCCTACCCTATGCGCAATATCAGGGGCTGGATAGTCATGAAGAGAATGGATCTACTTTATGCCGCGGGACGTAGCAGCACATCGGTCCCAAGCTTAATGAATCATCACAACAAACAGTTCCTAAAATATTCTGTCAAAATAACGCAGCGAATCATAACAAAATCAAAGATTCTGACACCGCAAAGTTCAAGAATGTATTTCAAGGAGCAAGGTGTACTTGGGACCAATGGGGTTGCCAACAGCGAGCCAATTTCGAATCGCTAGTTTCTTATTGACTGTTGATAAAAGTGGGACAGTGGGAAAGTGTAAGTAGCCTTCACGTGGATGACACTACTTGGCATGGGGAATTCGGATTTTCATTAGATTAGAGCTTAATCATGTTTTAAATATTTATTTCATCTCAAAAGCAAGCTACACAATACGTATAACATTTCATATTAGTATTTGGGAACAAAAAAATCAATATGTTGCGCTTTAGCGGTTTTTATATTTCATTATTTTTAAAAGGTTTTATTTAAACTGCCTGTAAGGAGAGTGACGCCATATCTTAGCTTTGACAGGTCTCTCGCTCATTGGGAGCGAGAATTAGTACGAAACTGACAGATGATTGCTGTTATAATTCGATTTTTCACGTTGTCGTCACTTTCTATTATGCCTGGGACAGGCATACAGCGTTCTAGGAAGTGTCAAAATCTTTAATCCAGTACTTAAAAACAGGTACTAGACTAAAAGAGTACAACGCTGTACGTTGTATGTCTGTCCTAGGCATTACAAGCACTCCAGTTTTACTGCAAGCATCAACAAGCTATTACTGCGGTTGGATTGACAATCCGAAGTTCATCGTCTATCGTGCATATAATAAGTATGTTGTTTAGTTACTTTAGAAATTTTTAGATTATCGTTTATAGCATGAGCAGGGCAGCGTCCATCGTTTTGTTGCACATACTGCATCTTATACGAGCTAGTGCCGTGGAATTTATTATCATCACTAAAAGAAATGCTCGATGCATTCGCTTTCGTAGAGCTCTTCGTCGTATTCAGTGCTGTATGGTAGTCGCGCAACACTTTGGATTGATGTGTACTGGAATGTTGGCCTATGGTGCTGCTACTGGTGCTGGTGTTTGTTGCACTGGTTAGCGTAGGTGGTGGACAAGGCTGCAATTTACTACGATTTGTGATGGTTCCGGATTCCAAAGTTTTCAAATAATTATTCATTCTTGAATCGACTGACTCTTTGTCACGACGATGCAAGGAACTATAGCTGGTACGATTCGTTGTTGCGTACATTGTACTATCGTTCAGATTGGATATACTTTTGCGTTGAATCGAACCAGAAACGCTCAAACTACTGCTGGAGGGTTGCACGTTGGTTTGGTGTTGTCTACAGAGAATCGTGTTCCCGGCATTCTCCGAAGAGAATGTACTCTTGCGATTGAAATGCTTATCAGATGTGCTGCCATGAGTAGCAGACTCTTTAGTTTCGATTTGAGATGATTGTTTAGATTCGGATCGCTTTGATTCGCTGCTCTCAGATTTTGATGACTTCGTAATGAACGTGGATTCGGAATGTGTTATATTGTTAACAGACTTCTGATCTCCGTTATTTGTTGCCATGCTATCGCTTCTGAGGTTGTCATTAGTTGATACATGAACTAATTTTCCTCCGATTATTTTTGACGTAGTAGACTGTTTTGAAGTACTAGATGCTTCTTGACCAAGCACTATGTTAGAGCTACTACGATGTTGGTTCCGTCCGGTTTGAGATTTCTGCACTTGATTACTTTTGGAGTCAGCTGTTTCCTTAACATGAACCAATTTGCCGCCAACTAACTTAGTAGATTGGTCGGTACTGGAATGCTGATGAATGCTACTACTTGATGTAGATTTTTTGCCGGAATGTTCTTGTCTGGAGTTTTGAAGCTGCATTTCAACGTTAACATCAGATTTGTTTGCAACCTTTTCGGACACCGTCCTTGTAACCCATTTACCTCCGACCAATTTCTTCACCTGCATCTGTGAACTACCACCATCAACCGATATCACATTGTTATCAACACCATTTTTGTGCTGCTTCACATGAGTAGATGAGCCATGAATGATATTATTCACACGTCCTTTGTCAGTCATTGCTTTAGTAGTTTCGTGCAAGGCCGATTGTCCATCGAATCCTGTCGATCGTTTCTCGTTAAATGTTTTATCTACTTTAACTACGCCATCCTGAACAACCTTTTCAAGCCCTGATTGGTGTGTGACGGCTTTGTCTGTTATTACGATTCCATCTACAATAACACGCTTACTTGCAGAAGAAGCGCTAGATCCTGAGTAATTTTCTTGAGATGTGACATAATTCCCTGGTTTCCCATGAGGACCACGAGTATCATGTAGCGCAAGTGAGCTACGTACACCTTGACGATCATGTGTACCATCAATCACAGTATTTGAAGAATGAATTGTCTGTTGATTTGAGGATGATGATCTTTGATCAATTGATGACTTCAAAGTTTTACTAGTTACGTCATGTTGCGAAAATTTACTGTTCTGCTGAACGTCTGTTTCTTGCGATATATTTTTCAAAAATTGCCCTTGAAGGGCTGTATTTGGCTCATGACCATCTCCTGGATAACGTGGATTGTGAACGCCTTGGCTATATGTACCATCGATCAGTTCATCTGAATGCAAAACTTTATGTTGACTTGCGGACGAGGTATGATGAGCAGTTGATTTCGACGTCTGGCTGGTAGAGTGATGTTGTGCAGATACATCAGCTAGCTGCGTTATATTTTTCATAGATTGTTTTTGCGTCGAGGCCATTTCCTTCGTCGATGATGAATGAGTGAATCCTGAATGGACGTGTTGCTGCACATCTCTAGATGAACTTTGTGCATTTACGTTTTGGATTGTTCGAGAATCAATGACGTTCTGAGTCAGGTGACTTTGGTTCATTTCGTCTTGGGATAGATGAGATGATGATGACAAGATCTGCTTGTGATGTTTTTCAGAAGCTTGCGATAAGCTGGAACTGTCTTCGGTTTCGAATGTAGTGGTTTTCTTACCGGTAGCTTTGGGCTTTTCACCTTTGAGAATTGTAGTTACGGTCTGAGTTGTCACAAGCACAGCACCATCGAGAACGCCGTTTTCATGAACTTCTTTAATTTCTGCTTCTTTTCGTAGTTTTTGTTCCTTATGTTGTTTCAATGAATGGTATTCACCTTCAATATGCAGATTATCCTGAGGTTTTACTTGCTTAGGTCTCTCGGTTGGTTGATAAATTGGTTTTTCTACCGGCCTTTCAAATTCTCCTTCTGGTCGTAAATTATCACCGTGACGGATAGGCTTCTGCCTCTCTCCTGGGTTGTATTTTGGTTTATCGGGAATCTCAAAGGAACCTTCTGGTCGAAGATTATCCTCAGGACGAATTTGTTTCGGTCTTTCCGCTGGTTTAAAGCGACTTTTTTCTGGGCGTTCAAACTCACCTTCCGGTCTTAGATTATCAACTTGGCGAATTGGTTTTTGTCTTTCCGAAGGTTGGAATTTTGTTTTTTCGGGTGTATCAAAAGATCCTTCGGGTTTTAAATTATCTTCCGGACGAATCTGTTTGGGCCTTTCAGCAGGCTGGAATGGGATCTTCTCAGGGCGCTCAAACGTACCTTCAGGGCGCAAGTTATCCCCATGGCGAATTGGTTTCTGCCTTTCACCTGGTTGATACTTAGGCTTATCTGGAGATTCAAATGATCCTTCAGGTCTCAGATTATCTTCGGGACGGATTTGCTTCGGACGCTCAGCTGGTTCAAATGGCCTTTTTTCTGGGCGAACAAAATCTCCTTCAGGACGCAGATTATCACCATGGCGAATTGGCTTTTGTCTATCACCCGGTTGATATTTCGGTTTTTCTGGAGACTCAAATGTTCCTTCTGGTTTCAAATTGTCTTCAGGACGAATCTGCTTGGGTCTCTCTGCTGGACGATATTTTTGTTTTTCTGGAGTGGTAAAATCTCCTTCTGGCCTGAGATTGTCATCAGGTTTTATTGGTTTCGGTCGCTCACCAGCTATGTAAACTGTCTTCTCAGTACGGTCAAATGATCCTTCTAGATGCAAATTATCCTCATGCCGAACAATTTGCGATCTCTCAACCTTCCCTAGAATGACTGGTTGTGGTCTTTCGAAATCACCTTCTGGTCGCAAATTGTCTTGTGGACGAACTTGTTTTGGCCTCTCTGCTGGTTTGAATCCGGTTCTTTCAGGTCGTTCGAATTCCCCTTCTGGGCGCAGATTATCATCATGCCGAATTGGTTTCTGTCTTTCTCCAGGTTGATACATAGGTTTATCTGGTGTAACGAATAGCCCCTCGGGTTTTAAATTATCCTCGGGTCGAATTTGTTTCGGTCTCTCACCTGGTTGGTATTGAGTTTTTTCAGGAGTAGTGAAATCACCCTCAGGTTTAAGGTTATCACTATGCCTTATGGGTTTGATTCTTTCCCCAGCTACATATGTATGTTTTTCTGTCGTCCGTTCAAAAGTGCCTTCCAAACGCAAGTTATCCTCATGGCGAACAATTTGTGCTCGATCCACTTTACCCACAACAGTTGGTTCAGGTCTTTCAAAGTCACCTTCAGGACGGAGATTATCTTGCGGTCTTACTTGTTTCGGCCGTTCTGCTGGTCTGTACTGTGGTTTTTCAGGAGTAGTGAACTCACCCTCTGGTCTCAAATTGTCATCATGCTTTATGGGCTTTGGACGTTCACCTGCAACATATACCGATTTTTCAGTCCGTTCAAAAACACCTTCCATTTGCAAATTATCTTCATGTCTGATGATTTGAGATCTTTCTACTTTCCCAATAGAAACGGGCTTTGGACGTTCAAATTCTCCTTCTGGATAAAGATTGTCCTGAGGTCTGATTTGTTTGGGCCTTTCCACAGGTTGATATTTTGGTTTATCGGGAGACTCAAACGATCCTTCTGGTCTAAGGTTATCCTCAGGGCGAATCTGTTTTGGACGTTCAGCTGGTCGGAATGGTGCTTTTTCAGGGCGTTCAAAGTCACCTTCTGGGCGCAAGTTATCGTCATGACGGATTGGCTTCCGACTCTCGCCTGGTTGATATTTCGGTTTATCGGGAGACTCAAACGATCCTTCTGGCCTGAGGTTATCCTCAGGGCGAATCTGTTTCGGACGCTCAGCTGGTCGGAATGGTGCCTTTTCAGGACGTTCGAAGTCACCTTCTGGGCGCAAGTTATCGTCATGACGGATCGGCTTCCGGCTCTCAGCTGGTTGGAACTTTGGTTTATCGGGGGATTCAAACGATCCTTCTGGTTTCAAGTTATCCTCAGGGCGAATCTGTTTTGGACGTTCAGCTGGTCGGAATGGTGCTTTTTCAGGACGTTCAAAGTCACCTTCTGGGCGCAAGTTATCGTCATGACGGATTGGCTTCCGACTCTCACCTGGTTGATATTTTGGTTTATCGGGAGACTCAAACGATCCTTCTGGTCTAAGGTTATCCTCAGGGCGTATCTGTTTCGGACGTTCAGCTGGTCGGAATGGTGCTTTTTCAGGACGTTCAAAGTCACCTTCTGGGCGCAAGTTATCGTCATGACGGATCGGCTTCCGACTCTCGCCTGGTTGATATTTCGGTTTATCGGGAGACTCAAAGGATCCTTCTGGCCTGAGGTTATCCTCAGGGCGAATCTGTTTCGGACGCTCAGCTGGCCGGAATGGTGCCTTTTCAGGACGTTCGAAGTCACCTTCTGGGCGCAAGTTATCGTCATGACGGATCGGCTTCCGGCTCTCAGCTGGTTGGAACTTTGGTTTATCGGGGGATTCAAACGATCCTTCTGGTTTCAAGTTATCCTCAGGGCGAATCTGTTTTGGACGTTCAGCTGGTCGGAATGGTGCTTTTTCAGGACGTTCGAAGTCACCTTCTGGGCGCAAGTTATCGTCATGACGGATTGGCTTCCGACTCTCACCTGGTTGATATTTCGGTTTATCGGGAGATTCAAACGATCCTTCTGGTCTGAGGTTATCCTCAGGGCGTATCTGTTTCGGACGCTCAGCTGGTCGGAATGGTGCCTTTTCAGGACGTTCAAAGTCACCTTCTGGGCGCAAGTTATCGTCATGACGGATTGGCTTCCGACTCTCACCTGGTTGATATTTCGGTTTATCAGGAGACTCAAACGATCCCTCTGGTCTGAGGTTATCCTCAGGGCGAATCTGTTTTGGACGTTCAGCTGGCCGGAATGGTGCTTTTTCAGGACGTTCAAATTCACCTTCTGGGCGCAAGTTATCGTCATGACGGATTGGCTTCCGGCTCTCAGCTGGCTGATATTTCGGTTTATCGGGGGACTCAAACGATCCCTCTGGTCTCAGATTATCCTCAGGGCGAATCTGTTTTGGACGCTCAGCTGGTCGGAAGGGTGCTTTTTCAGGACGTTCGAAGTCACCTTCTGGGCGCAAATTATCGTCATGACGGATTGGCTTCCGACTCTCACCTGGTTGATATTTCGGTTTATCAGGAGATTCAAAGGATCCCTCTGGTCTGAGGTTATCCTCAGGGCGAATCTGTTTAGGACGTTCAGCTGGCCGGTATGGTGCTTTTTCAGGACGTTCAAATTCACCTTCTGGGCGCAAGTTATCATCATGACGGATTGGTTTACGACTCTCAGCTGGTTGGAACTTTGGTTTATCGGGGGATTCAAACGATCCTTCTGGTTTCAAGTTATCCTCAGGGCGAATCTGTTTCGGACGTTCAGCTGGTCGGAAGGGTGCTTTTTCAGGACGTTCGAAGTCACCTTCTGGGCGCAAGTTATCGTCATGACGGATTGGCTTCCGACTCTCACCTGGTTGATATTTCGGTTTATCGGGAGACTCAAAGGATCCCTCTGGTCTGAGGTTATCCTCAGGGCGAATCTGTTTCGGACGTTCAGCTGGTCGGAATGGTGCCTTTTCAGGACGTTCAAATTCCCCTTCTGGGCGTAAGTTATCGTCATGACGGATCGGCTTCCGACTCTCACCTGGTTGATATTTCGGTTTATCAGGAGACTCAAAGGATCCCTCTGGTCTAAGATTATCCTCAGGGCGAATCTGTTTCGGACGTTCAGCTGGTCGGAATGGTGCTTTTTCAGGACGTTCAAATTCACCTTCGGGGCGCAAGTTATCATCATGACGGATTGGTTTACGACTCTCAGCTGGTTGATATTTCGGTTTATCAGGAGACTCAAAGGATCCCTCTGGTCTGAGATTATCCTCAGGGCGAATCTGTTTCGGACGTTCAGCTGGTCGAAAAGGTGCTTTTTCAGGACGTTCAAAGTCACCTTCTGGGCGTAAGTTGTCTTCATGTTTAATGAGCTTGGAACGTTCGCCAGCTACGAAAATAGTCTTCTCCGTTCGTTCAAACGTTCCTTCCAGGAATAAGTTATCTTCGTGCCTAATTATTTGTGATCGCTCACCTTGATGCACAACTACTCCATGGGGCCTTTCAAATTCACCTTCCGGACGAAGATTGTCTTCAGGACGAATCTGTTTCGGACGTTCAGCTGGCCGGAATGGTGCTTTTTCAGGACGTTCAAAGTCACCTTCTGGGCGCAAGTTATCGTCATGACGGATTGGCTTCCGGCTCTCAGCTGGCTGATATTTCGGTTTTTCGGGGGACTCAAACGATCCCTCTGGTCTCAGATTATCCTCAGGGCGAATCTGTTTCGGACGTTCAGCTGGTCGGAATGGTGCTTTTTCAGGACGTTCGAAGTCACCTTCTGGGCGCAAGTTATCATCATGACGGATTGGCTTCCGGCTCTCAGCTGGTTGATATTTCGGTTTATCGGGGGACTCAAACGATCCTTCTGGTCGTAGATTATCCTCAGGGCGAATCTGTTTTGGACGCTCAGCTGGTCGGAATGGTACTTTTTCAGGACGTTCGAAGTCACCTTCTGGGCGCAAGTTATCATCATGACGGATCGGCTTCCGGCTCTCAGCTGGTTGATATTTTGGTTTATCGGGGGACTCAAACGATCCTTCTGGTCTTAGATTATCCTCAGGGCGAATCTGTTTCGGACGTTCAGCTGGTCGGAATGGTGCTTTTTCAGGACGTTCAAAGTCACCTTCTGGGCGCAAGTTATCATCATGACGGATTGGCTTCCTACTCTCACCTGGTTGATATT
Source organism: Aedes japonicus (assembly GCA_034211315.2). NCBI lineage: Eukaryota > Metazoa > Arthropoda > Insecta > Diptera > Culicidae > Aedes > Aedes japonicus. Next base: position 15,638 of record JASCZW010007936.1, read on the forward strand.
TCGGTTTATCAGGAGACTCAAACGATCCTTCTGGTCTAAGGTTATCCTCAGGGCGAATCTGTTTTGGACGCTCAGCTGGCCGGAATGGTGCTTTTTCAGGACGTTCGAAGTCACCTTCTGGGCGCAAGTTATCATCATGACGGATTGGCTTCCGACTCTCACCTGGTTGATACTTCGGTTTATCGGGAGACTCAAACGATCCTTCTGGTCTAAGGTTATCCTCAGGGCGTATCTGTTTCGGACGTTCAGCTGGTCGGAATGGTGCTTTTTCAGGACGTTCAAAGTCACCTTCTGGGCGCAAGTTATCGTCATGACGGATTGGCTTCCTACTCTCACCTGGTTGATATTTCGGTTTATCAGGAGACTCAAACGATCCTTCTGGTCTAAGGTTATCCTCAGGGCGAATCTGTTTCGGACGTTCAGCTGGCCGGAATGGTGCTATTTCAGGACGTTCGAAGTCACCTTCTGGGCGCAAGTTATCGTCATGACGGATTGGCTTCCGACTCTCACCTGGTTGATATTTCGGTTTATCGGGAGACTCAAAGGATCCTTCTGGTCTAAGGTTATCCTCAGGGCGTATCTGCTTCGGACGTTCAGCTGGTCGGAATGGTGCTTTTTCAGGACGTTCGAAGTCACCTTCTGGGCGCAGGTTATCGTCATGACGGATCGGCTTCCGGGTCTCAGCCGGTTGATACTTCGGTTTATCGGGGGACTCAAACGATCCTTCTGGTCTCAGATTATCCTCAGGGCGAATCTGTTTCGGACGTTCAGCTGGTCGGAAGGGTGCTTTTTCAGGACGTTCGAAGTCACCTTCTGGGCGCAAGTTATCGTCATGACGGATTGGCTTCCGGCTCTCAGCTGGCTGATATTTTGGTTTATCAGGAGACTCAAACGAACCTTCTGGTCTAAGGTTATCCTCAGGGCGAATCTGTTTCGGACGTTCAGCTGGTCGGAAAGGTGATTTTTCAGGGCGTTCAAAGTCACCTTCTGGGCGCAAGTTATCGTCATGACGGATTGGCTTCCGACTCTCGCCTGGTTGATATTTCGGTTTATCGGGAGACTCAAAGGATCCTTCTGGTCTGAGGTTATCCTCGGGGCGTATCTGTTTCGGACGCTCAGCTGCTCGGAATGGTGCTTTTTCAGGATGTTCAAAGTCACCTTCTGGGCGCAAGTTATCGTCATGACGGATTGGTTTACGACTCTCTCCTGGCTGATACTTGGGTTTATCAGGAGATTCAAATGAACCTTCTGGTCTGAGGTTATCCTCTGGGCGAATCTGTTTTGGACGTTCAGCTGGTCGGAAGGGTGCTTTTTCAGGGCGTTCAAAGTCACCTTCTGGGCGCAAGTTATCGTCATGACGGATTGGCTTCCGGCTCTCACCTGGCTGATATTTCGGTTTATCAGGGGACTCAAATGATCCTTCTGGTCTTAGATTATCCTCAGGGCGAATCTGTTTTGGACGTTCAGCTGGCCGGAATGGTGATTTTTCAGGTCGATCAAAATCACCTTCTGGGCGCAGGTTATCATCATGACGGATTGGCTTCCGACTCTCACCTGGCTGATATTTCGGTTTATCGGGAGATTCAAACGATCCTTCTGGTCTAAGGTTATCTTCAGGGCGAATCTGTTTTGGACGTTCAGCTGGTCGGAATGGTGCTTTTTCAGGACGTTCGAAGTCACCTTCTGGGTGCAAGTTATCATCATGACGGATTGGCTTCCGACTCTCACCTGGTTGATATTTCGGTTTATCGGGAGACTCAAATGATCCTTCTGGTCTTAGATTATCCTCAGGACGGATCTGTTTCGGTCGCTCACCTGGTTGGAATGGCACCTTCTCGGGTCGTTCAAATTCGCCTTCTGGACGTAAGTTATCGCCATGGCGTACTGGCTTCTGTCGCTCACCCGGTTGATATTTTTGCTTCTCAGGAGATTCGAATGAACCTTCAGGTTTCAAATTATCTTCTGGACGAATCTGCTTCGGACGCTCAGCTGGTCGGAATGGTGCTTTTTCAGGTCGTTCAAAGTCGCCTTCTGGATGTAAATTATCATCATGACGGATCGGTTTCTGTCGCTCACCTGGTTGGTACCTCGGCTTGTCTGGAGTTTCAAAAGATCCTTCTGGTCGCAAGTTGTCCTGAGGACGCATTTGTTTCGGACGTTCTGCTGGTCGAAATGGGGACTTTTCGGGGCGCTCAAAATCACCCTCTGGGCGAAGGTTATCATCATGCCGTATAGGTTTTTGACGTTCACCTGGTTGATATTTTGGCTTTTCCGGGGTGTCAAATGATCCTTCTGGCCTAAGGTTATCTTGAGGTCGTATCTGCTTTGGTCGTTCAGCAGGTTGGAAAGCCGTCTTTTCTGGTCGCACAAAATCTCCTTCTGGTCGTAGGTTATCTTCATGGCGAATCGGTTTCTGTATGTCATTTACATAGGTCGATTCCTTAATTTTAGTGATATCGATATTTTCAAAATCTTCTTTTGTCCATGTTAGCCTACGGTTGGAAACGTTTTGCTCGGTACTGCTTCGTTCGATAGATGAAGCCTCTACTTGGTTTCGGTAGTTATCCGCATCTTCTTTTGTCCAGGTTCGTCGGCGAACAAAGGCGGTTTCCTCATTCAGTTGAGAAGATTCTACAAAATAGAACGGTTATATTAACATAAATTGACGATAAATTCACTGTAGAAAAATAATAATACCTTGTTGATAGAAATTATCTGTAGAGCTGACAGAGGCAAACTTTGACGATGATGTTTTTTGGGTAGTTCCACTTCCACAATTGAAGCAATTGTGACGACTGCAAGGAAACAAAAAGCAATATTACGAAATGTTACTGTCTAAGCGATATCACGCTTAAAGAAGAAATAAGTATCGACCTCATTCAAACTCATCTTAAATTGTGAAATCCATCAATGTTCCCTGGCTTTGATTTGAAAAACAGCAGATGTGAATCCACCCAATCCCTTTTTTTTTTCGTTTGAGGTATTTTAGTGTGTTTTCGACCAAATGAAATCAGTAGGCCACGTTTGGAATAACAAGAATCTCAACAGTTTGATAGGCTGGCAGCTGAGTGAACCAGTAAACCTCGCCCACGGCGGCCAAAATCGCAACAATCAGCTGGTATAGTTATGGAGTCCGTTTATTGGGATACTTGTTCGATTGAACAAAGAAATCTAAAAAAAAATCGTAACCATATGCAGAAGAAAGCTGTGCTTGAAGGAAACTATATTGATGAATAAAGTCAAATTTTACACAACAAAAATGGTTTTCATCGTTAGACCGGAAACATTTCACATGTATCAAACATCCCTGCATATGTGGTTTTTATCCGATAAATTAGTTTTTATAGTAGGGCTACGGTATATCATGTCAGCCTAGCCCCTTCATTCGGCCTACGTACCAAATATAGAATAGCATAAGATCTGCGATTATCTCAAAAATCAAGTTGTCATCATAATGATCAACTTAGTCTAATGCAAATGAGAATCGTCTTTCTTAGTATTCAAGCTTATTACCTTTTCTCAACTTAGTGTTCTAAATGCACTTCCACAGTTACTAATTAAGAGCTTTCGATGCCAGGTACCAGATTTTTTTGCATTCGTATGGTTGTTTGTTAAGTACAATCATACCCTTTGCCCAGGAACTCGAGAAATGTTCCTTTATGAAAAACTCAGCATGCTGTTGCTTTATAGCTGCGCCTTTGTCGACTAAGCCAAAAACTATACATCGAATATAAGGCTAAGATATGAGCCATGTACTCTAAAGCAATTGTGTTGCAATAATTTCGTGTTCACCCTTTAGTTCCTGATGACGTACGAAAATACCTGTTCAATGAAGATGAAACCTTAGTGAGACTAGATTTCGGCCAGCTTCTGAGTCAAAGATCTTACCCAAACATATCACGAGGAGATCTTCCGGAAAGATTTGAGTTTCTTATTCATGGAAAAATTTAATTAAGCAAAGGATTTGGCAAGGAATTTTGTCATTAACACAACGATGAACTCTTAATTGTACAAGGATGGATTTCTTAGCCTTTCATGGAAGTACATGATGGATCCGTAAAATGTTGGCCAGATTTTCCGACTTTTCACTAAAGCCGGCAGGTTATTCAATGACATCGTGACAATGGGGTGGGTTTCTTTGGCAAGAAGCTTAATCCAAAAACTTCCCCTTAACTTTGCCCATTAGAAAACAATTGGGCTATTGTTAAGCGTAAGCTTAAAAGCGTCTCGAGACACTTCGCAGATGATCAGATTTCGGGACAAACTTGCCAAAGTTGATACTGCAGTCAATCGGAAAATTGTGCGTACACTCATGAGAGGGGTATTTTGAAAAAACCGGGGCGCTAAAGGACAGAAACGGAACCTGACAGCTGATGATGGACGGGTAATCTTGCGAAGTATACGGAATAATCCTAAAACAAGTATTTTGAAATCGACTTCTGCGGCTGCTGATTACATCGGATCGTATGTCAGTGCGGATACAGTCCGGTGTGTCCATGAAAAATGAGAGCTGAAGGTGAAACTGTCGTTCCGTTCGCGTTGTATGGATTATCAAGCAGGCATTGAACGTTTGGTCACCGATGTGGTGACTGGTCCGATTCCTTGTAGAAAAATGGATGTTCGTTCTTGGAACATTCCATCAGGCTTATCGCTTGCCGATCCTTCCTTCCATGTTCCCGGAAATGTTGATCTCTTGATCGGAATTAAACTTGTCTTCCATTTGATGCTGCCCGGACAATTGGTTTTGGGTGTTGAATTGCCTATTCTCAAGGAAACTCGTCTGGGATGGGTTGTAGCTGGAGGAACTGAGGCAACAGATCAGAATCAATATTGTTATGCAGTCACCCTACGTCCACTCACTGAAAGTATGGAAAGATTTTGGTCCATCGAGTCAATTGAGGATACGGATACCCCATCAAAGGATGATGGGGAATGTGAGAAATTGTTTCATTCCACCAGCGTTAGAAATCCAGATGGTACCTATACTGTCAGGCTTCCTCTTAGAGAATCTGTGTGTGAGTTGCTAAATAACCGATCGTTGGCGTTGAAACGATTTTATATTTTGGAGCACCGATTTAGCAAAAATCCTGAGTTAAGACAGGCCTATACATACTTCATAAGCGAATACAAAACCCTATCACACTGCAAGAAGATTTCCAAATTGATGATGATAAACTTGCTTATTATATGCCCCACCATGCAGTTTTAAAACCATGCAGCTCCACCACTCGTTTGAGGGTGGTTTTCGATGCTTCGGCTCGAACAGTCGGCCCATCTCTCAATGATGTTTTAAGGCCTGGTCCAATCGTCCAGAGTGACCTTTTTTCACTAATTTTGAGATTTCGAAGACATCGTTTTGCATTAACCGCGGATGTTTCCAAAATGTATAGGAGAATTGGTATAGCTCAAGATCAAACTCGTTTCCAAAGATTTTTTTCGAGAGAATTCCCTGATGATCCACTTCAGATTTTTGAATTGACAACTGTCACTTACGGGACGGCAAGTGCCCCATTTTTTGGCCACACGAACTGTGGTGGGATCCACACGAAGATATATTCCGTTTCCACTGTAAATTGAATTTACAGTTGTCCCTTTGCAACTGATGTTCATTCCTGGTATTATGCTTCGTTCCGAGGACAACCCAGCCAATACTGTGTCTCGAGCGCAGTTACCCCAGTTCCTTGCAGTTAATCATTTGTGGTGGTATGGGCCGTCCTTTTTAAAAATACGAAAATGTGAATTTGCAACTCCGTATCCACTCCCAGATTCCGAACTACCAGATTTTTATCCGTGTATGTCAATAGTTGCTGCTACTGTTGTTCCAGAAGACGTCATATTGCTAGAAGCGTTCGGCTCATTTCGGAAGTTACAAAGAGTGGTTGGCTATATCTTGCGTTTTGCGAACAATTGCAAATCGAATCGAATGCTTGTCTTCAATTAATTTGACTGTTGCAGAATTAAGAAAGTCAATGCTTGTTGTGATTGATTTGGTTCAACGTCTGGAAATGTCTGACGAAATAAGCCTCATTTCATCTGGGAAGCCTAGTCGTCGTTTTGCAATGCTAGATCCTTTTATTGTGGATGGCTTGATAAGAGTTGGTGGTAGGTTGGAGAACTCTCGTTTGCCGTATGCAGCTCGTCACCAAATTCTGCTACCGAATAAAAGCTTAGTTTCTGAACTTCTCATTTGTGATTTGCATTTAGAAAATCTCCATCTAGGACCTTCCGGATTGATGTCGCTTCTTCGTCAGAAATACTGGTTGATTAACGCCAAGTCAACTATTATGAAGGTTTTAAGAACATGTGTGATATGTTTTCGCTCTAGTCCTCGTTTCATACAACCTATGATGGGTAGCTTACCCGAAGCACGTGCTGTACCATCCACTCCATTCTCTCACACCGGAATTGATTTTGCTGGGCCGGTTTTTATAATGGTTGGTCTTAGAAAATCCGTCAAGGGTAAGGCATATATTTGTATTTTCGTATGTCTTGCCACAAAAGCAATTCATTTGGAATTAGTTTACGACTTGACGTCACCAGCCTTCATTGCTGCACTGCAGCAATGTCAGTCGTCGGGGTTTAGTGGAAGAAATACATTCCGACAATGGAACGACAATTGATGTTTCATGATGATCGAGCTAAGGAAAAAATCAACGAGTTCTGCTGCGCCCGCGAAATCGTTTGGAAGTTCATCCCTCCTCGGTCCCCTAATTTTGAAGGTTTGTAGGAAGCTGGTGTAAAGAGCACAAAAACCCATTTACGGAAAATCCTGCCTAATGCCTCTCTTAATTATGAAGACTTGTATACGGTTTTAACGCAGATAGCGGCAGTGCTTAATTCACGTCCATTGTTTGCTAATTCACTAGATGTTCATGAACCATCGGCCATAACTCCTGGGCACTTTCTAATTGGCCGAGAACTGGTTGCCATTCCTGAACCTACTACTGGTGGAATCCTTGTGAATCGTTTAACACGTTGGAAATACTTGCAGTCACTTCGCGAACACTTTTGGAAACTTTGGTCATCCGAATATCTTAACACACTACAAGCGCGTAGTAAATGGAAAAAGGGTTCTTGTAATGTTGTTCCGGGTCTCATCGTTCTTCTAAAGGAAGATAACCTACCACCCCAGTCATGGAAATTAGGCAAGATTCTGAAGGTGTATCCTGGCAAAGATTCAATAGTTAGAGTAGTAGATGTGCAAACATCTTCGGGGTTGTACCGTCGCCCAGTTTCTAAAGTCGCACCATTGCCTATTGCGGAAAATGATGAAACATTTGCATCTACAGATCAACATCTTACGCCGGGGGTGGATGTTCGGTACCGAACGTTTAATTTTTGTTTTTCCTATCCTTTGTGTATTTGCTATCTTTTGTGTTCCTTTGTGACATTTCTCCGCAATGCCATTTCTGTTTCGTCACAAGGTTAAACCGATACGTAGAAGAAAAACGCTATATAAACAACTCATTCTTATGTGTAGAGTATCAGTATTATTTTAACAACCGACCGAGAAATAACAATAAAGTGTTTAATCATCGAACGTTTCAGTTTTATTATTGATCAGATCCATATCCACTGCCACTGGAGCACACGATCGCTGCTTTTGAAACTTTGCTGTACAGTCCTCATATCCTGTTGCTGTCTGGAGAAATAGTATTGTGTCCGTTCGTTCCGATCCACAGCTAGACCCCACCGGTGGTAATCTACTGTGAACACCGGTTCAAGTTCCATACCGGACGATTGCTTGTGCACGGCACAGCAGTACTTTAAGAATAACCCGAACCTTTCCACCCGAAACGTGGCCAAAAAGGTCAATTCGTCGAAGTTATTCGTCCAACTGACCATGAAGTGGGCTGGGCTACGTATTTTTAAGGTCAGGAAGGCGCCAAACCGGCCTGACAAGCAAAACACGGTGGCCAAATTGCGTGCGCGGAAGTTGTACCGTGAGTGACTGGTCAAGTCAGACTGTCTCGTCATGGACGACGAGATATATATCAAGGCGGACACCAAAAAAATCCACGGCCTCGAGTTTTTTGTCAGTACGTCCCGCATGGAGGTTCCGGAAAAGTTCCGGAAGCGAAAGATGGAGAAATTCGCGAAGAAGTATCTGTTGTGGCAGGCGAACTGCGAGTGCGGACGGTATAGCAAGACGTTCGTTACAACCGGCACCATAAACGGGCAGTTTTATCGAGAGGAATGCTTGCAGAAGCGCTTGCTGCGCTTCCTTCCCTCTCACCGTGGTCCCACGCTGTTCTGGCCGGATCTCGGTTCGTGCCATTACCACAGAACTGAACCGGCTGTCATCCACGAACAAAAACCGTGAAACCGAAAACTTGGTGCTACGTGTGGTGCTTATTTGACAGCTCGGTTTTCTTGAAGGCAATATGCAGCAAACACAATATCCGCGGCGGAAGTTGTCGTGTTTTGTCGTTTATTTGATTTGAGAAAAACAATCTTCCGCCTCGTACTTAGTGCAGTGGTCATCACAAGGATTGTATTATTTCATTATTTATTAGCCAGGTACTATAGTTTATCATCTAAATTACTGATACTAGTAGTTTGGTAGAAGAAATATTGTAAAAAAATATAATACATTGTGAACCGAGCTTGAAATGTGCAAATCGTCACTAGCGTCACACCAAAAGATGCAGGCTTCAAGAACTATCGCTCTCTTCACTCCTCTGGCCATTACGCCAAGCCTGTAATGGATTGGTACGAAGCGAAGGGTGTTAATGTGGTCCCGAAGGAGGCGAACTCGCCAAATACACCAGAACTTCGTCCGATCGAAAAGTTTTGGGTGATAATGAAGAAGAAGTTGAAGAAAAGCGGAAAAACATTCAAAACCGATTACGCTTTGAAGAAAAACTGGGATAACTTGTATAAGGAAGATGGACAAAGCCTCGCCCAAGATCTCATGAGCAGTGTTAAGAGAAATGTAGCATTCAGTTTGGGGGAGGAAATTCAATAAATAAATGATGCCAAAATATAGCTAATATATAATTATTTAATCCCTGAAAATTTGAGAAGTATCCGATTTCAAATGAACTTGTGGTGATCATTTTTGTGTGTCTCATTTTTCCGAGTCCGGTCTTTATAAACAACTTGGAAAGAAATTCACAGAAGGTAGTGATTATGATGAAGAAGAACAAATCAAATGAAGTGAAGAAGAGAAAGAAGAAGAAAGAACTTATGAACAAGAGAAGAAGAAATTAGAAACTATAATTCAACAACCACTATTGATTTTGTAAAGGGTGTTTCGATCAAAATTTGGTCGACTTACACTTGACGCATTTCCTTTCATCATGCATTGAAAAATTTTGCCCACCCCGGCAATCATGCCTCTATTTTTATTTTGAGATTAGCACTTCAGTTTTCAAAATGTCGTCGAAGGAAGAGAAGCAACGCATCAAAATTTTGAACCTGCATGGTGAAAATCCAAACTACTCTGATGCCAAGTTGGCGAAATTGTTGAATGTGGCTAAATCAACTGTTACCAACGTATTAAAAGTGTTCGGTAAACGTTTGTCGATAGCCAGGAAAGCTGGATCGGGGGAAATCAAAAGCTGGAGGCCACAGCGAAGACAAAAGAATTGCCCGCTGTTTCGAGTGGAACCCCAACCGAGATGTCGCAAAGCAGCTGGGAGTGGTGGCTTCAACCGTGGATAGAGCTAAAAAACGAGCTGAACTGTCGACTTTCAAGAATGTGGTGACTCCAAATCGCGAGGATTAACAAAACACGTCGACCAAAGCACGATTGCGAAAGTTGTATACGACGATACTGACGAAGTTTGATTGCGTGGTACAGGACGATGAAACTTTCGTCAAGGCAGACGTAAGGCAGATATTTTCAAGCACATTAAATTATCAAAGTTCGCGAAATCTGGTGTGGCAGGCCATCTGTACCTGTAGCTTGAAGATTAACATTTACATTGCGACCGGTACCGTCAACCAGAAAATTTATCTGAGCGAGTGCCTACAAAAACGTCTACTGCTTTTCCTGAAGCGACACAATTGTTCCGCCATTACGTTAAAAAGGTCATGGAGTGGTATGCTGCCAACAACGTTCAAGTGGTGGCCAAGGACAAGAACCCTCCCAACACGCCAGAGCTCCACCCAATAGAACAATATTGGGCCATCGTTTAGCGGACCTTAAGAAAACTCAAAAAGCTGTTGAGAGCGAAAAACAGTTCAAGGAAAACTGGCGTTCTGCGACGATTAAAGTGGACAAGGAGACTGTACTAAATCTTATGGCAGGTGTTAAACAAAAGATTCGGCAATTCGCATTCGGTAAAAAACAAGCTTAGCTGAATAATTTTCCTGTATTCTGTGTTAACTGAACTGAACTGACTTATTATTAAAAACTTTGATCGACTCACACACACATGTTTGACCAAATTTCGATCGGAACACCCTTTTTCAACATTGTTTGTTTTCATGAAATATGCGAAAAACGGACTTAAAAGTTAAAAGTAGATTGTGATTACTCAATTTATTCATCCAAAAATCAAAAAGTACCTCAATCACGGGTGTCCGCTCAATTTTGCGATTGACTCTACATTCCCCAAGAAAGTTCGCAATTACATCAAAAATGAAGAGGAATCATTTTAATGATATTTTTCTATAAAATGGTAAAAAAATATGTTTGTTTTGATTAGTTAGCCTATTTTGTACGTCATTCTATCCCCAAGATACGTAGTTTCTTCTGTATGAATTCTAAGTACACAATGCTTTATGTAAAGGCTTTTAATTTTGGACGAGGTTTGTAGCAGAAGTATTTCGATTTGATTTGAAACTAGCTACAAAACCATAGTATAAGCAATTTCAATTTGTTTCCGAAAATTATCATCTCAGTTTTACACAGCGAGTAGAAAATAAGAACGATCATGAGCTGTTTACGTTCCCCTGCAATTCTCACCGTCAGCCATACATCAACACAAAAAGAATCATTGTCAGAAAAAAAAAAAGTAGTTATGAAGTCATATTTATGCTACTCCAAACTGGGCACCGGCTTTATGCAGCCGGCAATAGAGTGCTGAAACATGATGTTGTTTCTGTTACTGTAGAATGAATAAACAAAACAGAAAACCTGAATGATGACGACATGCACAACCGATGATGTCATGCAATGCAGAGCCGATACTTAATTTAAATTAACTACACGCCAGACGTGTATAGAGGAGATCACAATTGACCATTTATGGAGTATGTATGAAGTTGCTGCGGGAAACAGGTTTTTGTACGCGACGGGTGTAGGTTTAGGCTCAGATCACATACTGTCCGGTTAAATGATCGGACATATCGTACATTGTTGTATGGTGGTTGTCGTTGAAAGTACTCACCCACAGGTGCAGATCTCACAAATGCATTGCTCCTTTGAAACTTTGTCGGTTTGCTGTTTGAATTTATTTAGATCACTTCTATCTTTGATGGTGATTTTGTCCTGCAATTTAAGATAGTCAAATTAGTCACATTGATGCCCATGTCTTACTGCGTTAGCTGCTTGTGCTCACAACTGTGTCAACAGACTGCAGGTTTTTCACCCTCTCTGATTCGTTCAGTTCGGTGCGACCACTGCTTTCTTCAAGGTAACTGATTCTTTCTAGCACATCTGTGTGCTTTTTTGATCTACCGTTTTCCACTGCCTAGTTTTTGCATCGTAGACCTGTTCATTGGAATAAGCTTGTTAAAACCTACAATTAGAGATTAGAATCACTCTTCAAGGACATACCTTTGTCAATTGAATTGTTGTGGTAATGTTCGCCAAGTCGGGACGCTCCACCTCCAACTCGTGAACAATTTCTTCTGGAATGGAAACGGTTATGTCCTTTTCAAAAATGGTTTTCTGATCCACCAGTTCCCAACGTTTCGATTTCGGATTATACAGTTTCGCTTCGAAAGATGTTCTCGTGACATTCGTTACGTCATCCTCAATGCCCTGCATAAGCCCGTCCTTGGGAACAATTTTCTGATCAATCAAACTGAGCCGTTTGTCCTTTTCGTTGTAGGTTTTACGTTTGAGGATTGAAGAGTTTGACTCACGCTGCTCGTAAAAATCGGTAACCTTCTTGCGGGAGCTACTTGTTTCGTCCATTTTCTCGAAATGGGAAGAACTTTCGACCGTTTTTATTGACTCGGCCTGTTGTTTCTGATGTGAGGACACATCCTGTCCAGATTCGGTAATCAGATGCGTGCTTTGAATAGTGTTTCCTAGGGAGTCATGCATTGACGATAAACTGGTGATAGTATGTGCTGGAAACATCTTTAGTTAACATGTTGGCAGCTTGTTGAGCTGCGTCTTGTATCTTGTAGTTCTCCAAAGAGGTGGAGTCAATAACAGTACCAGATGTTTTCTGGTCACTTTGCGTGCTGGATGTTTTTATGGTACTAGAAGAAGTTTTCTGATCTGCTGACGAAGACGTGTACGTCGACGAGTTACTCATCGCATGATTTGCATCATGAGTTGTGGAAGTGTTTTTAATCATGTTTTCATCAGAAGATTTAACATATGCACCTCCACTTGATTGGAATGTCGATCTTGTGAATCCTTGGGCTGAGTTGGACGAAGATTTTGTACTGGTTACTTTATTCCCGGCAGAGTCGTACGATACCTCTGTGGTCGGAGCATTTTTCTCTGCCATAGAGTAAGCTTTGGCTGTCGGAATAACGTTTTCCTCCTTCGCCATCGGTGTGGAAATTGCTGGACTGCTGTAATATGGAATGATTTCCTCGATCTCGCATCTGACCTCCGGTTGTCAGATTTCTGTCTTTGAGGTTCGTATCAGTCATCAACATTTTGGCATCGGAGTTGTCCGAAAAGAACTTTGATGAATCGACCATCGTTTTGGAAGTAGATGACGATTGCATCTTCGACGACGATGATGATGATGACGATTTAGTTGATGAAATAGCGTTGCTTGATTTTACAACATTGCTGGAATTTTGCTGAGCACTAGAAGAACTGTGATCACTTATCATGTTTGCACTATTCATCGATGACTGATGATTTTTTATGGCACTACTACTGCTTAGGGTGGAACTGACATTGCTACTTTGCACCATTTTGCTACTGGACATACTTTTTTGAACACTTGATACACTCACGTTTTCACCGGTTTGGCTCATTGTAGATCCTTGAATGTCTGAAATGGTCGCTTTTGCAACTGCATCAAAGTTAGTCAAGGCTTCGCGCAGTTCCTTGTCACTTTTGGAGCTATCACTGATTTTTTTAACGGAAGAAATACGTTTTGTGGAGTCAACCGTATCACTGGCAATATACTTGATTTCTTGTATTATATTTTCAATTTGTTTTGAACCAATCTGAGGAGCCTGGTTCGATACACTAAAAGTTTGACCCGACTGCTGCGATTCTTTCAAACTTGAGCCACCAGTTGACTGTGAAACAACACTACTTAATTTTTGTGACTTGTCATGTGCACTACTGACCATTTGTTCAATCACATTTTTACTCGTTGAACTGGAGCTATCTGTTTGCATTTTATTGCTTCTACTACTGCTGCTGGTAGTGAACATTGTAGAAGAACCTTGCTGATGATCATCGATCCCAGTCGTACCGGATATTTCAGACACACTTTGTCCCGTTCCTTGGGTAACAGAACGAAACGATTTTTCCGAATCAATCATACTCTGACTTTTCAGCTTATCGTTTTCTTCTCGCTTTTTGATCCCCATGATTTCACTCTTGCAGTCAGCACAATAAATTCAATTCACTTGTTTTATTTTAACTTCAATTAATTGATTATAACTTCAACTTCGTATCACATGTCATGAATTCGCTGCAACTAGATACTCGTTAATATCTATTTAGAAAATTCTTCTTTTCCACCTTCACTGCTTTTCCACCCACAACTTCTAAGATCGCGATGAGGTAATCCGTTTCGAACACAACAAACGTACCAGAAATGTATGTATCACTTTTTTTATATCTTATAAGTAGGGTGCGCGAGCTGCCACGGCCAGTCCGGAGAGAGATCACTTGTTCACTGTTCCACGAGTTCGACGTTACTAAGCGGAGTTTTTAAAATTCATTCAATTAAATATCATCGCGAACGGTGACTGTCGCGCGAAGGTCTTTTCAATCTACAGCAACAACCCGAGAGCACCGCGAGAGACTGCATCCATGAGTGGGAATATACGACACCTACGTACGATGTTCCTACTCTGGCTGTGTGTGCAGAGACAACCAACTGACTGATTAAGCTCTTTAAAATATAGAATCATACGCCAGCGCCAGCGCAATAAACTCGACTACTACTACCGGTGTTACAAATAGTACTGAGTAGTGTGTCCACTTAAATCGCCACCGGTTTCGCACTAACGATGATCGAATGAACAACTTTCGCTATTCTGAACGCTCTCGCACTCTTCTCGTGAATCAAACTTACCTGATGGTTCATCGAGTCTCTCCGAAATCTCCGTTTATCTCAGATTCATGTACTTACACCCACAGATTCCGCGCGGTAACAAGTTATCCAGCACCAAGATCCAATGAAAAACAAAACAAGTTTTCACGCCGAAAAACGGAAAAATGATTCAAATCGAGCTCGCTAAGACTCATTTTGGAACATAAAAGTCGACAATCGCGGCAGTATGCATTTCAATGACCGCTTTCGCAGCAGCGCCTGCTACCATATATGTGCGATTCTATAAATAGATGCTTGCGTAAACGAACCTTTCATCCTGTCGTTTGTGTGCTGGAGAGAGCTGACCTCCTATAGAAAGCTTCGAAACTTTGACATTATTGTCCAAATTTGGCAGCATTTATTTGAAATTATCTCAGGATTGGTTTTATGTACTTTTTAATTTGTTTGTTAAGATGATTGTTTATTGTCATTAAAGCAAAAACATCGTGTGGCTTGAAACTTTTCGAAATTGTAAATATTAAAACCTAATACTGTCCAAGAAAGGACAACACAGAGATGTTAAGAGTTTTAAAAGAAAAACTAACGTGTGTATTCAAAACGAAAAATGTGACATTAGTATTAGACTTGATATATAAACTAGGAAAGTATGGGGAGGGGCAAATTTTCGTCAGAGTGATTTAACAAAAAAAAACTGCAGATGCAATTATCGAATTGCAATATTTGAAGCTCTTCAAGACATAAATATACAAAAAAAAACCCAAAGTCAAGGCTCAGAGAGCTTTTTAAAAACACGAACGCTGTATAAAAGTTCTCGACATAATAGGCGTAATCAAAAATTCCACTCTCTACAACAACAAAAATCCAAATAAATCGTTAGTTTAAGTCAATAAGTCAAATCATGGTGAATCCTTTTATATTTGCAATTTTTTGAATTTCATGAAGAATCTTTCCACTGGTGGTATTTCTACAACTCTCGAAAATATAATCGACTAAAACCCGTCATAGTCTTTGGGCCTGGTCATAAACCACGAAGACTCATTTTTGAAAATTTCTTACCACCCTCCCTCCCCCCGCGTAGACTTTTCTCCTTACACTTTTCATGGCAAATTTCCAAAAACAATAAGGGGTTTTAATTTAAAAAGAAAACCCGCATTAATCCACCGATGGTGAGACTGAACCCTTCTTACACTTCACCAGAATTCAAATGTGGGCAATATTGTACTGGATACATATTTTCATCAGAAATTCAAAGAAGATTCAGAAATATTCAACATGCCATACATTCAGTTTATAAAATGAACTATTTGTCAATCCTGAGCGTATTGTTCAGCGATGTGATTAAAATATTACCATAAATAGTCCTTAATGACCTGTTTATGTTAGTTATATAAAAGGGGTAATTGCATAAATATTAGAAATTTCATAAAATCAGTCCATAAAATGAATTATTACACAATCCTAAGTGCAATTTTGATTATCGATATGGATTCAATAAGCTTAATAAGTACATTTTCGTTGAAAATTGGTTATAGTAAATGAAGAATAATTTTCGAATATACTCGTTGTAGTTCAACACCAGACCACTCGAGCCAATCGATGCTGCTCTAATTCTATAGAGTCGCATAGTGTGGCTTGTCCGCTGTATGTGCACAACGCACCAGATGCGACACAATAGAATGCAAGCGGCATCGATTGGTGTGATTGGTCTTGTTTGGTTTTGCACTGCAACGAGTATATTGTCATCTCACAATTATGTGCTCTCAGGTATTGTTTTGGTCATATCTCCATGAAGGATTATCCAACCATAATGAAATTTAGACCAGTTATTTGGAGATATCATAGATTTGATTTGGCACTAAACTAAAATCGGTACACAAATAGCTCAGTATGTAATCGGAGACTAAACTGTTTGATTACTATTATAATAGGCCTTTAAGTACTGTTTCGATCATATCTTCGTAACAAAATGTCCGAATGAATAAAAAATTCAATGGGTTCTATGAGAATGTTGTAGCTTCCATTTGCCGTCAACAGAACTGAAATCGGTTCACAGATGGCTGAGAAACCGATGTGACATTATTTGTAACGCACACACACATACACACACACACATACACACACATACATACACACAGACATGTGCTCAGTTCGTCGAGCTGAGTCGAATGGTATATGACACTCGGCCCTGTGGGCCTCGGATAAAAAGTCGAGTTTTCAAGCGATCTTAATACCCTTCTATTAATTTAAGAAGGGTAAAAACATGTTTTTTTCCATCTGTATCGATGATGGGTGTTCTTCCTAACATAAAAATATTTTTTATGAATCTCAACTATTTTTTCTCGATTTTTAAACAAGAAAAATCAAATCAATTTTATTTTCACAAACCGACATGCAGTTTCACAAAGTGACATTTATTTTCAGTATCAGAGGCTCCCATTATGACATAAATGTCAACTTATGTATGCTAGAAATCAATGGTTTAGGTAGTCTGTTTTTTGTAGCGTGTTTCATGGTGAAATAGGATGGTGTTGTCTTGCAATCCAATTTTTTTAATAATATTTTGAAATTATTTTTTCAATAGTTAGGCTTGTCAAAATTAAAAAATAAATTAACTGCCAGTATATTATTATATTTGCTATCGAACAATGTTATAATCAATATACCCCTATAATACCGTATTGCAAGATACAAATCAACTACCTACCGTTTGGTATAGATATGTTGATGATGTATTTTGCATTTAACCTCTCACCCAAAAAACATTAAACATCGCACATAAAAACATTGAATTCACTTATGAAATTTAAAATAAAAATAAATTACCATTCTTGGACTTGCTCGTAGTTAAAAAACAATCTAAACTCACATTTGAGATTTACAGAAAACCAACAAATACCACACACGTCTAACCACTCATTCCAACAAAAAATAGCATCATTTAATCCCATGATACACAGAATACAGGCATTACCACAAAGTCCAAACGGCATAACTAAAGAACTCAAATACATTTTTGACACAGCAAACTTGAATGGTTAATCCCGAAAACTAATACGAAACGTAATCAACAAAAAAACACAAACAAAATTCATAAATCACTCACCACATTAACAGAAACACAATCCCAACTTAAAAGAATAGCAATGATATACGATAACCACACTACACAAGTACGATCAATCCTACGGAACTTTGGTTTATAAATAGTTTTTACTAGTAAAACTAATCAACTTGAAACTTTCTTAGGTTCTGCTATAGACCCCATTAACACTCTAAACAAATCCAGGGTCTAAAAAAAAACTTGTGACCATGGCGGAAAAATTTACATTGGAAAAACTAAACGTAATCTCGATATTCGTTTCAAAGAGCATATTGCAGAGGGCACTAAAGCAAACAAAGACATTGACAAAGGGCTCATACACTATTTTAAATCAAAAGTAGCTGAACATATATTCAACGAAGAACATTTTTACACTTGAATAACATACAAATTTTGAGACATATCACAAACCCTTGGAAACTAAATGTAGCGGAAAGTATAGCAATCCACAAACAAATTAAAAAGAAAAAGCTTAACAAGGATCAAGGAAACTGATATTCGTGGCTGTTTAAATTTATTCTTTCATCACAAAAACAACTCACAACACAACATAACACCAATTTGACTAACGTTTGCATTAAAAGAAATTACTTTTTTCGGATGGTGACAAAAAAAAAGCTAAGACAGATAATTGCTTTTAATAAATTTACAATGGAAGGAAATTCTTTCAGCTCACTTGCAAAAAATTCTACGCCCTTGCGAGCGGCCTTCCGGCAATTAACCGGAACATTCACCATGGCGGACAAAAACGTGCGTGTAGGCATTTTTTGAGTTCTTTCTTCGTTTTTTTCATCAATTCCTCCTCAGTTTTCGCGACAAAATTGTTGGAGTAGGTCTTACGCTTCAGGTTGGTCCAGAAATTCTCGATGGCACGCAGCTGGGGGACGTTGGGCGGGTTCACCGACTTGGGTACCACATCGATATTCAACCGCTCCATCTCCTCCAACGATCGCTTCGAGTAGTGGGTCGACACCAGTTCCGGCCAGAACACCGCGTCTTCGCCCTTATGGTATTTCTTGATAAACGACGCAACTTCCGGAAGGCATTTCGTACTATAAATTTCCCCGTTTACGGCCAGTCCGGAGCGAAAGAAGAGCGGCTTTGACATCCCCTTCTCGCTGATTGTCCGCCACAGCAGCACCTGCTTGGGGAACTTGGGGTGTGAAATGAACTTCACATCGGAGCTCACTTTCTTAGTGGGAGAAGTAGAATACGAAGTGCCCTGCCAGTCGTTGCCATCCAGGTGAGATAGATCTCGTCGTCCATAACCACAGCTACGTCGTGATTCGCCGGGAAAATCGTGTTGACCATCTTATTCAGCCGCTGCAGTTGCGTCAATACCTGTAGCTCCGAAACCAGTGGACGCGACTTCCGCCTCCTGATATTTATGTGCATGTTCGCCTGGTACTTTTTCACTGTTTGGCCGGTTGAACCGACCTCCCGGCCAAGCGCACGCAGCGATGTAACCACTTTTCCGGTGGAGTGCCGTTCTTTGAGCGCGCACACTTCTCAATGGAGCTAGACTGATAGAGCTGTCAAATTTTGTCTGCTGACTCATGGGTTACTATGACTGATGCTGCATGGGCCGATGCTGAAGGTAAACCCAAGAAAAATCGGCAATTTTTGTCCATTTTTTAAAATGCAAATGCTAAGCAAAATCTGTCAAACCATGAGCTGATGTCTCAAAGTGGAATTACTTCTTGTTCTTCTTTTCTTATTTTGAGAGTGACTTCAACAGTTCGGGACATTCGTGTCTCCGAAATCATTTCGCTTCGTTCGCTGTGTTATATACTAGCGTTGAGCAGCATTGTCTGGAAATAAGAAGGGCACGCGAATGCAATAGGAAGCAATATCCATTAGGGTGGGCTCCGTTATGAAATCAACCACTATCGCAGCTCTATGTTAAAATTATCAAACTTTAATAATCACAGAGGCTCTAGAAATTAGAAGAAGAATTAGTATCTTCCATTTAATTCCAAAACTTGTCGAGTTATTAGTACGACACACTGAAGAAATCTGCACATTGTAGACGAAATACGCGTATCTGTCGAAGATAAGCAAAGTTAGTTTGAATTAAATGGAAGATACTAATTCTTCTTCTAATTTCTAGTTACAGGTATTCCACTAAACAGCTCAAACCCTCTAGGATTCACAGAGGCTCTGTAATTTCCGTTTGCGAGCGATCATACCTTGAATAACGTAAAACTGTGACTCAGGCTGTGAGTAATACAGTATTATTTCTAAAACGCTTTTGACATTCAATAAGGGTTTCCTATTACCTGTTTGGCATTCACTTATGTCCATTTTGTTTTTTCCTCAAATTTATATAAATGGCATTTACTTTTCTAATTGGGAAACTACGAGAATTTAAAATTAACACTTCATTTGATCACTTTTTAAAAATAAAAAATAAAACATTGAAACACATTTTCAAATTTTCGCTAGTAAGCGCGAGCAAATTCCTTTAAATTCCACTACGAGCTTATCTTTTGAGTGCTCGACATTGAAGAAGTCTGTAAGTAGCAGACGAGATAGGCCTATCTGTCAAAAGATAAGCTCGTAGTGGAATTTAAAGGAATTTGCTCGCGTTTACTAGCGAAAATTTGAAAAAAAAAGTTTCAATGTTTTATTTTTTATTTTTAAAAAGTGATCAAATGATGTGTTAATTTTAAATTCTCCTAGTTTCCCAATCACAATCGTTCTACTAATATGCTCAAAAAAGTTTTTTAAAAATAGTGAAAGATATACTTTTCTATTTACCATCTATTTTTCAGTCTTATCGTTAACTAACCAGTTTCTAGATTAGAATATCAATTTGAACTACAATTTAAGAACGTAATCCTAGACGTACTCGGCTAATTAAATCATCATAGAATTTCTTACGATCTAATGTGGAGTGCAGATAGAAGATGGAACGTGGAAGTGGATCATAAACCCCGAATTGAACTGAGAGAACGTCCCATTGTCCACACCACTATAACCGGTCTACTGTGGTGGGCTGTGCATGTCGTGAGAATTTTGCATGACAGCCTAGTTGAAATGATTCTCAACAATAAACCGACGACAGGCACGAGAGGAAGAACCAAGCAACGAGCAAGGTTGATCGATAAAGAACCCTTCGCAGACGGCGAGGCTGGCAAAATGCCATGCTTTGTTTTTTACGCACGTCTTCAACCGCTTAGGGATATTGTCGATAATGGACGTCAGTTCTAGAATAGATATAGCATCCCAGGATTTTGTCAAACTATCTGTAAGATGATTTAGCGATTTGTGTGGCTTAATGCGGGCTCTGGACTCAAAAATGCACCAGATGGACTAGTTCAGGGAATTAAATAACGAAACTTTAAAGGCCATTCATCTTTGGTTATCTATCTCAAGAAAAGGCTGCTATAGAGCTCCAAGGCCTTTTCACTCCACGCGATGCTGCGCAATCTTGTAAAAACAATGTCCGTCAGAAGCTTTTGGTAGACTAATTGGTTGATTTTGATGTGATCTAGCTACATTCATACGGATAGAAGAATTCTTTGATAAACGCTGACAACCATTTTGGTCGTTTTAGTATTGCTTAGCAACGGCAACCTTCTCATCAATAAACAAAATAGTGTAATGGCGTCCAAAACCGAGGTCTTTGAATAAAATCTTCGATATCCGGTACCGATTGGTCTGCTCTCAACTTAGGGTTCTAGATGCATTTCTACAGTTATTAACCGAGAGCTACGAGAGTAGCAGAAAAAGCATAAATCAACCAAAAAATTGTCAAACAGATAAAGAATGTTTACATTTTGGATAAGGCAGATTAGCCAGATAACTCTCGAATCATTTTTCACGATAACCACTGCCAAACCTTTTTTGTAGCCAATTATAGACCTAACTCTGATAAGGAATGCTTATTTTCCTTGTCACTCGATGCTTTGAAAAAACTGTTAAAAAAATATTCCGACTTGAATCTACTGATGTTCTTGGCGTGCCAATGAAAGCTAATAAAACTTTGTTTGTTGACAAAACATCACTTTTTCAGAGAGTGGATAAAATTTACGAGCGTTTCTAACAACTTTAGTTTTGATTGTCATTTCAGTCTTTAAAACATTATGTTTCATTATGGGTATGTTGAAAACTCTTTGCGGTAAAAAAAGATTGCGGAAAAATAGATACAGATTTTTTTTTATGGATTGCATATTTGTACAATTCAATTTTCAGAAATATGCTTCGCGGCACGCTATGATTTTATGGTGGTCAGAGACGAACCAACCACAGGCTGAAAGTCTCTCTAATAAAGAAACCCAGCCTAACCCATTTTTGGTGATCATAAGTAGGCCATTATTATACAATGAACAGTTGCAAAAAATGATTTGAGGAATTCATCGACCTTCTTGTTCAAATCAATCAATCAGGCTAATCAAATCAATTTGATTAATGTAGTAATAAAATCACTTGAAACAAGTCAAGTGGCCAAAACTGCTTCAAGAAAGAATGTATGCGACTTCTGTTCGTTATCACCAAGACGAACATGCTCACCCTTATCAGTGTTTACTGATCTCAATTTATTTCTGCACTGATAAGTGTGCATACCTGCAGATGCAAACTGGATACGCTCATGTGGCTTATCTACTACATTTGCAACAGGTGTAAGAACACCAAATAAAGAAGCCCATATTCCAAAGTTATTTCACGTCAATATAATTACCGATGTTATGTCTACGTTCCTATCTAGGGAATGCGATAAGTGATAGGGCTATTTTTACTCGAGCGAACCGTAGCCTTGTAGTAAAATACTTCCCATTTGCCTTCAAAAATAGAAAACACTATACGAAACACTCTAGGATAAATAATAGAAGCGGCTTCCATCTCGTCCAGGTTTTTTACGCTTCTCATTATGTCAACCAAATCAACCAAATACAAAATCTTATTTTGTATATTATGTACCAAGAACAATGACACGAACCTGCCACTGCTTGCTAATATTATGCCTTAACCTACTAGGCCATCTTAAGCCCCTGATGGGTTTCAGTATGTTGAGTGTGCATGACCGATTGGCACAGTGTTTATTTTTCAACAACCGCCACTCCATACCTTTTCAGATAACCTCGAGTACAAACCTGTAGCCTGGTATGGAAATACTGGTATGAGCCCAAATTTTGTCATACCAACTTTTCAAAACACACAACTGGCCGGGCAAACCTGACAACTCTAGGACTCACTAAAATTTTATCTAAGTTCAACTACTCTACTGTCCGAGGGTCAGGCAGAAAACAAACTCGGGCTTATGTCAACCCAACATTCAAATATTCACATGAATGAGCAACGATTGGCAGTGTGAGAGAACTTCCTACTAAATGATATGGCAAATGATCTCCGACACGCAAGGTTATCATCAACTATGAAGCGGAGGGCAAAAACGCATCAGTTGTTCGGTCGGTGGGTATCAGAACCTTTACACTGTTAACAAATCACATTATCCATTGAGTCTAGCCCCTACTAGCATGCACTGCCAGGTGTTTATAGTAACTATTTGAGTATGAATAGTATATTGGGAGTTAAATTCAATATTTCCGAAACAAACAAACTCATGGTGATGAAAATTGAACGACAAGGTTCCTAAAAGAAGTGCTCGTAAACCTTACAAAGTTTTTGTTGTGAAGAATTATACAATTTTCTCATTTTTCTCATATAGGAAATAAATGATTGTTGCCTCTGGTGGGGCGACATCTGCCTGCAGACCGGTACAAACAAGAGTTAACATAGGTTCGTTTTGCTGTGTATTTCGTTTGCCTGAATGCAATCGCAACTGAGAGTGGTTATGGCAAATAATTTAGGTTTTGTCGTTATAAATACTTTGTTTGAAAATCAAAAACAACTTTTTTAGACTTCTTTCTTCTTCTTAATTTTCGGAAATTAATGCTTTTTACTTATTGCAATCAGCTTGTTTCCTGCTCTTCACTTAGTGTTCCGAATTCACTTCCACAATTATTATTTAGAGCTTTCGATTTTTGCGTTAGTATGGTGAATGCTATAAAACGAGTAACATTGAACAACTTTTATTAAATACTTTTTACAGAATTGGTATAGCTCGAGACCCGCTTTACATGATTTATATTTTTAAAACAAGTACCAAAGTATCAACCTGCATGATTATTTATACATTTTACAATTTTGAATTATTTGTTTCACATTCACATTTTACATTTCACAGCATTGATCAATTCTAAGAAAACTTTTTGATTGAATTAGGGTTCCTTAAATCTGCATTTTTTGCTAAAATTCTCAAACAAGGTGCAATATCAACAGATAGGGTAAGTGGATGTAATGTTAACCTAGCTTCATTCTAGCAAAAAACATTAATGTGCACTCTTGGTGCCCTCATGGTGATGAGCGAACATCTCCTTCTACATCATAATCGTTACTCCACGCACAGAGAATACATAACATAACAATTAAAGTATGAAACAAAATTATGTTGCTATCCGGATGACCGATGTAATCTGAAGCATTTGAGACAATATTGATCAACTTATAGTTGTTCACTTCCGCGTAATTTTCAATTTCTTGAACTTTTTGGGCATCATGATTTCACTGGTTAAGCTGAACAGATGATCTACACGATCTTTAAGTGATCTAAATTTGGCTTAATTGATTCGATAAAGCAAGTAATGCAGTCTGAATGTGCAGAAAATAGTTACACGTTACAAACTAACTGTTCACATAGCTAGAATAACAATGATTTTACAAGAAAATCGTAGACCCAATGTTGGTGTCATATTTTTTTGTATGTTCCCAACTATGGCCTGTTGTATCAATAACGCAGTAAAAACGTCGTTATTGGTAAAATTTCAAGTGGAAACCGAAGGAACAAAATCATTGTATAGTGAATTATGATGTTTTCATTAGGCTTTGTGCACAAATTACGTAACGCATGAAGGGGGGAGAGGGGGGTTGAGCAACCGTTACTTATTGTGACATATGGGGGAGGGGGGGTTTTAAAATCGTTACGTAACAAAATAACCAATTTGAAATATAAATCAAAAGTGATAGCCAATTGAAAATCAATAAAATTTCCTGCCAAGCTAAGTAACAAGTAGCAAAGGGTTAATTTATACTAGTTAAGAACCATGTTTAATTTTTTTGCGCAAACCCCACTTTCAATGCGTTAAATGAAAGCTTTAAATCATTTTTTTGAAGAGAACATCAAAACTGAGCCAAAGCTTTGGTTTTATATTATTAATCACGTTTGCCATAACTGGAACACTGCACCAATTATCGCCATAGTTTTAAATTTTGGTTCCTTTGGTGGCCAATCGCATGGATTCCTTATGGGAGTGGTTATAATAAAAACACATTTATGGCTAAATGGAGCAAGAAAGCTGAAATTTTAAGGAAAATGGAAGTTTTTCTTTTGATTTTAGACCAATGCGTAGGCGGAGACGTACTATTTAAATGTGATCTTCTGAACGAAAGGTATCTTATGACGATTTGTATCACCAATTGGCGCAATTGTCCATAAACGGTACATCTACATGCCGAGAAATATGTTGTTCTGTATAAATTCAAGCAATTGTATAGTTGACTCACGGCTTACCCATAATTTTCATTTATTCAAACAATACGGATTTTGTTTGAACCAACAATAAATTTTGTTGCTTCTAAAAGCGCTGTAAAGAAGGCTTCTCTTGAAAACAAAAAGCACTTATTATTGAATCAAAAAATTAGATTTTTGGAAACAATACACCTCTGCATTAATTAGACCAAAGCGGTTGAATTGAAAAAAAAAAGTTATTTATATTGGAACCATTCAAATAATAAGGAATTTTGTTAAATTTGTTGTTGATTGTTGAATCTACAAAATTATTTTGTTGAATCAATAATTATTTCTGTGGAAATAATAATTGATTAACAATATTGTTGTTTATCTTTATTTGAGAGACTTTCAGCCGGTGGCTGGTTCGTCTTTGACGCTTTAATATTCTTGGATTCGATAAGAAATTTTGTTTGTGATGATATATCATTGCATTATACTAAAACAATTTGTAGTTTGATTTAATACACAGAAAATGTTGATTCTATTCCTTGCGTTCAATCACCCAATATTCCCCTGCGTGTAGCCTACATCAAATGCACTTGATACTGCCCCTTTTGTTTTATGTTTTTGCCGTCATGAATTAGTCGTACACAGCCCTAATTCATGCACTGCACTGATTAAACGGAAAACTCTGATTGAGATATTTAAAAAAAAAATTAATAATAATTAGATTATAAAATATTGCAACAGGTTAATAGAATGCATTGCATAAAATACTGTTGCAATCTTTTTACTAGATTTAAGTGATATGAGCAAAAAAAAATGTGATACTTTAAATAATTGAAAGACATTTGAGTGAACTTTTTGAACTAATATTTGTAACAGTTTTAAAAACATTCAGTAACCTAAATAAATGCAATACAATGAGTACAATGTTTTTCGTAATCTTTATAATTGCTTTAAGTTACTTAAATGACATTAATTGACTGATGTTTGCCATCTTTACTAATTTCATAAAACCACCTCAATTACAGTTTTTGAGATGATTTTATAACAACTGAGAAGTAGGGGGGTCCGTGAGCGTTACGTAATTAAAGGGGGGCGAGTCTAGTCACGCGTTACTTATTGTTACATAGGGGGGAGAAGGGGTCCAAAATCCCGGTTTTCTGCGTTACGTAATTTGTGCTCAAAGCCTTATTGAATGGCTGATAAATCATATATGATCATCGCTTAACTGATTCGAGGCAGTTTTACTTTAGTTTGATTTTTGAAATGTTGTTTTAAGTAAATCTAATACAGCTGGCAATGCCTTAATTCATAGAATAAGAAGAAAAAACCGTTCAAAGATAGCATTTAGTAATAAATCCATCGAATGGGACGAAGTTGCATCCACGAATAGACCCAATTTGGTGCTTATAGACCGACATTAAATCCATATCCATCGAATGTTTCTGACTTTATAAAAATAGTTGTGTAACTTTTCGTGATACATAATACCAAATGTCTCATCACACTTATCTTAGCAAGTGTCTAACTAGTTGAATCTTGATTACAGATAAAAACTTTAAGAGCTATAGTGAAAAATGTAATCGATCATTGCATAATAGGCTGAGTTAAGGTTGAAGGATTCGTCATCATTTTTTCCGTGATCATCAAAAATTCTAAAGCAGCTTCCATATTAAAATTCTAGAGAGGAAAATTTATTTACTGTAGTCCGCTTGGCAAGTAGAATACAGTCAATACATTTTCATGAACTATGTTTTGATATTGCACGAAAAAACTGCTTTTGAATTTTTAATGATGACTAAAAATTGATGATGAATCCTTCAACCTTAAGGGACACATACCCTAGTACACCGGATTCTGTTTTGGTACGGTTACATTTTTGCAATTTTTCTCTCCGATGGGACTTAAAGATTTGGGTGTGATATCCCAGTTTTTGTGAAGCCTTATCTTTTAAAACTACTTGCAATACATTTTGATATTTTTGGAAGGCGTTATAAAGAAAAGAACGAAAAAAATATTGGGTGCATTAGACGGATTCCATACCAAGTGACCGTTAAAAGTAAAATTATCTCCGATTGGGCTAAAACATTGCAAAGGCTTCCGGTGTCGGAGACTGATCATTTTCCAATGATGAAAAACAAATTTGATTCTCGAGTAAGTTTTAAAAGCGTAAGTGTTTTTGCACAAGTTTTATTCAAACATTTTTAACTAGAAAACTGTTTCTTGTACAAACAAAACTGTCTGAAAACGATTTGTTGGAAACTAATAGGGGTTAATGGAGAGAATATTAGACTGGTCGAGAAAAAAATGTTTCATAGTAAAAACTTGATAAAAAAAACCACTGGGGTTGTGTATAACACACGACCGGTTGACGTAGACAACACCGTTTGTTTAGTTTTAGTTTCGTAGCGGAACATTGCAACATTGAAAATTTCAAAAATAAATCAATCAAGAAATGATCGAATTATTAGCGTCCGCTGTTTCAATTTTCGTGACGGCAGCCATTTGAAAAATGTACATATTGCTCAAGTATGCAACGAAGTGAAAACTTAAATTGTTTTAGCCATTTCTGTCTGTCAATTGGTTACAACTTAAACAGTAATGTAAGATATTCAAATTAAACAAACTCTCTCAAAATGAAAATGGTCGTCCTGAAAAGGACGGATTTGAAATCGTCCGCATTTGAATTAAAATGCTCTGCACAGCTTCGTGGCTGCCGAACGAACGAAGAAAATTTTAGGGTGTTCCCTTTTTATATCGTGCATTGAATTGTACGAGGCTTTCCTTACTTGAATTTGAAGTCTGTGATAGGAAAGTACAGCGGATTTAGTAAATTTACTCTGAAAAATCGGCATAATAAGACATCACCTCCTATTTGGGTTATTTTTAATAGTTTGAAATTATACATTAATGGTTATGTTATGTATTCTCCGTGCGTGGAGTAACGATTATGATGTAGAAGGAGATGTTCGCTCATCACCATGAGGCACCAAGAGTGAACATTAATGTTTTTGGCTAGAATGAAAGATGTGAAGAGAAAGTGTTCCGTCAGTGTGCAGCATGCTGGAAATAGAACAGATGTTTTTATTTAGGAAAATTGAGCGAAAGGGCATGTATCCAGTGGTACTCGAACCATGGACGTCAATTTTTGCCTAACATCCCACTGCGGGGTAGGTTGTAGTACGGACCATGTCCGCCACTGCCACAGGCAAAAATTGACCTATGGAAAGACGCTCATGTAGCACTGTGGCTTGTATAGTTATTCTAGCGATCTATTGTGTGCACTCTGTTTTATTGATGCGCACATGGGAAAGGAACTCTCTCCTTTTTTGGGTTTGTTTTGATTCGCAACGACTGAGATCACTCAAGTTTTTCTCGTCGTCTCTAACATGTGCGCATCAATGAAACAGAGTGCACACATGCGACGAAGGGATAACAAGTTTTGCTAAAACCACTGGCTGCAAATCGACAATTTGAAACGAAAATCCCAATCAAACAAACTCTCAAGCTAAGAATAATAAATTGAAAGTAGCAAAGATGGAGTTGTACCTGGTAGGATTTTTCGGTAAAAATAAATCAAAGCACCGGCAGGCGTTGATTAATTTTCACTGATTTTATGGATCCGCATAGCACACCTGCCTAGTAACGACTTGGCAAAATCCAATATGCCAATCGACCGAAATGTAAGGTCAACTCTTATTCAAATAACTCTCTTAAATTAGAAATTGAATTGATTTATTGATTCATCGCGGGTTGCGCCAACCAGCTAGGACATTTTTTTTCACCGACAGAGAATTGTCCTGCTCGCCTTCCGTGGAGGTTTTCCCGCAAACTGTAGCGTTTTTGCAGTCGTGACGAACAAATCGGCACTAGTTTAAATGGCGCACAAACCGAACGAAATATTAATTTAATTCTTATATAAACAACTCTCTGAACTGGATTGGTTGTCCTCAAAAGTACAGATTAATTATTAGTGGGTTGCGCCAACCATCTGGGTAAAATTTTCCCGACAGCCCGACGGAAATAAAAGTTTAATTCTTGTATAAACCACTCTTTTAATTAAATTGGTTGTCCTCAGAAGGACAGATTATCAATTTATGGATTGCGCCAACCAGCTGGGTAAAATTTTACCGACGGCTCGCCCTCCATCGAGCACCGAACTAAATTTAAGATTAGTTCTTTAATAAACAACTCTTTTATTTTAATTTATTGTCCTCAAAAGGACAGATTATTTCCACCTACTGCTGCTCGCCCCCAAGGACGCTTTCCCCCAAACAGCAGCGTTTTCGAAGTCGCGGCGAAACAATCGCCACGATTAGGTAAGATGGCGCCTAGCACAAACCGACGCGATTGTGCGCCCCCATAATCCGCCATTTTACCTCATCGTGACGATCGCTGTTTGGAAGAGCCGTGGTATTTACCACCACCAGCTGCTACGCGACCACCATCTGCTACGCGAACACCAGCTGTCTCTGCGACCAGCTCCGCTGCCAGGCGAATGAAGCAGCTGCGACCAGCTACCAGTGACCAGCGACCAGCTCCGCACAGCTTCTATGTTGCCAAACGATTGAGGAAATTTTTTCCTAAGTATGCGTTTTATACCGTTCTTAGCTGCATGCGTGACGTACATGTAGAGACGAATGACATGATTGGTTAAAGTCCCTCTCTAATACAAAAAAGAAAAAGATGATGCAAGACGTTCCTTGCTTCGATTTGAAAACTGTGATAGGAAATTTGGTAAATTTACTCTGCAAATGACATTATAAGACATCAGCTTATATTTGCGTTATTTTCAATAGTTTACTATTGTTTGAGAATAATGTTTGACAATTGAATTGAAGCGCGATAAAATTTCCGACTCAGATTTGACAGATACTGGTGCCCTTGTGTTCAGAAATTCGTGTGTGTGAAAAAAGGACGGGGAACACGACGGTTATTGCTATCTCTTATACTCTCATGGTCATTGTTCAAGCAGTGACCAACAATTTACACTTCTCGAGTAATTCATGTTAAGGGCCTAAAAGCCATTTGTAAACAATGGTTTTAACGGGTGGCAACTAAAATTTTGGAATTTCTTTCTCAAGCTGTCAAAAAAGACAAACATAGTTGAAGAAGATCTGATTTATTCAAATAAAAGATACATTGTCCATTGTTGAAAAAAAATTAGTGAACATTTGAAAACGGTCCGTAATCGGATGTTCGGCGAAGCTTCCGTTTGATGTCGGAACAGGAGCGTTGTACGGCCTCCATGTCAACTTTGCGAATGCATCTCTTGATTCTACCAATCAACTGTTTGCAATTCGGGGCTCTCCAGTTATTTTTGTACACCAAGGAACTAAAAACCCCGAAGAAATCTTCGATTGGGCGACACTGAGGCAGATTTGTCGGGTTGTGGTTTTTGGGTACAAATGGGATCGAATGGGTATTCAGGAACGATTGTGTTTTTATGGCGTAATGCGATGACGCTTTATCCGGTCAAAACACGTATTGTCCATCAGCATGATGTTTTTGTAGAAACGGGATCAAAATTTTCTTCAAACATTCGTTCTGGTACACATCTTGATTGATTGCCAAACCAGAGGGCTTGAACCATGGCTTAGAAATGCCTTTCTCGGAAATGGCAATGTACAGCATCACTTTCTGTTCAAACTTATGTTTAAACTTATATTTTATGTTCGGAGGTGTAGTAGAACTATCCGTTGAATAGTATCGATCGTTTCCGGGAATCTGCGTCTTCGAAAGAGGGAAGTAGCTTTCGTCGTCCAAAACAAAACTTTTTCCGGAATAATTTTTAATCAACCAACGGCATTGGGATTTCAGCGTTGAAATCTGTGCATCAGTATATTCCTGGGCTCGTGTCTTCTTTCGGCACTTTATTCCGACTCTTTTCAATGTTTTGCAGATGTACTGGTGAGAACAGTTGAACTTTTTTGCGGCATCCCGTTGGCTCAGTGAATCCTTGTTGTTGAAGGCACGAGAAAGAGAACGAAGTCCTTTTGCGTCCATAATTTTGGCTGGTCTTCCACTACCTTGCTTGCGAGCAGTTGTTGGGGATCTTAGGATATGGTAAACAGTCGAAGTCGCAACATTTTCGCTTTTAAAATGTTGTACCGTATACGTTTTGCCGAGATGTATGTGCAGTTCATAGAACTGTACAACGCGCTCACGCAATACTTCTTGTTTCGACAGCATTTTGAGCAAAACTGAGCAAGCATAAACAAAACAGAAAATACTAGCAGAAAGAGGAGAGAAAAAGCTAACACATACACACTCTTATTTCTCTCTGAGCTCGTTTGTTGTTGAGCATAGAGGCCTCGAAAAAAATCCAAAATTTTAATTGCCACCCGTTAAATGTCAGTTTCTCTTGAATCTTGAATCACTCTCGTGAAATAAAAGCAGCATCTGGTAGAAAAATGTTAGTTCTACCATATGGAGTAGCTGTATATAGTAGGATTCACGTAGTTTGTGAGAGATCAACTTAAAACATTGTTTACAAATTGCTTTTAGGCCCCAATCATGAATTACTCGAGACTTCAACATCAGGACAGTCGGATAAGTTGGTACACGCTATTTATAAACAACCCAAATTTGAGTACGCTTGACTCAAATTCGTCGGAAGTATGGCTACTCAAAAGTGAGTAAAGATGGTTAGGAGTAACACGTTGACAATTGGTAAACAACGATCGGATTCAAGCCGATGTTGACTGTTTGTCATCTTACCACTACGAACTATCTTTACTCACTTTTGAGTAGCCATACCATACTTTCGACGAATTTATATCAATCGTACTCAATTTCGGGTTGTTTATAAATAGTGTGTAGAATTAATTTTTATTCCCAGTATTTGAAGTTTTAAGTATATCCGTTGGAATGTATACCTGAATAGCATACATACCTGGGGTAAAAGTACCATCGTTTGAGTTTATAAATGCCATTTCATATTACAAAGAGGATCAGTTGATAATCATTTATAATATTAAATACTATTAAAAAGTTTACCAGATTTTCAAAGTGTTGTACGATTTCCTGGCACACAGTGCTCAGAAAACATTCGTAAACTTATCGAAAAAGTGATCGATGCACTGAATTCAACCGGGTGCAAAGCTCGTTTAGACACGTCTATGGCAATTTGTGATTCATGTCGATTATTCAACAATGTGAACATTAATATCTATAACGATGTACAACTAGTTGAAAAACCACAATCATCTGGGTCAAGGAATTACCTGGAAGAGGTACCCTCAGCTACTTCAATAGCATTAGCTTCGTCTCAGGAAAACGTTACACCGAAATTCTTCATTCTACATAACGTTGAATTGTCTAACGCTGAAGTAGCTGGGATTAACGTTTCACCAGTTTCTTCAAGAAAATTGAAAATCGTGATTTTCCGTGAAGATGTGTTCTGTAACTGTCGATTTGAAGTTATGTGAAATTCCTTTCTCGTTCTGTTTGACAGCCTTAGTCACCTCCGCTAGATGCTCTTTGAACCTTGTTGCCAAGGTTCTCTTTCTTTGACCTACATATATTTTGCTGCAGTGTTTACACTTGATTTTTTATATCCCTGCTCTGCCTAATATGCCTTCTGAATCTTTGGTGGAGCCTAACAACGATGCTAATTGATTGTGTCTACAGAAACACATGAACTTATTCAAAGAATTGTTAAAATCAAATCCTATATTGCTACCCCTCGAAGGATGAGAGCCCTCTTCAACGGCAATTGCTACCCATTGAGGAGTGAGAGCACTCTTCAAAGGCGCGCCGCTTTATCAGTCAAACCCAGATTACTTGCAAAGCAAACAATCAATGACTCCGATACTGACCATGCATAAGAACTCTAGTCCTAATCACTTCAAACTATAGAACATCAAACAGAAAATGAGAATGCACGTGCAGACTATGTTTTTCTTATTTAATTCTCATCCTGCCTCAACCGGAGTATTATCACTTCTAACAAGTTATAAAATGTAACAAGAACTAAGACATGTTCCTTGATTGAAGTTATTCGAACTAGGGTTCGGTGGTATGTCTGATACCCCGTAACGTAAGGGCGCTAGGTCTTTTTTAAAGTTGAAAGAATATTAACTTATTCCTTCGAATGGCAAAGATTCAATTGCAAGGTTTTAAGAAAACACAATGAAACTCAGAGACCTGAAATTTAGTAAGCAAAACTTTTCAGGACATTTCACCATCATTTTCAACAATTCCACCATACAAGCACATTTTTAGGGGTCGATTTAAGGTTCAATTCACCCGGAAATTACAAATTTAAGTTTAAGATTTATAATATAATTAAGTACATCAATATGACTTTAAAATGCAATATTCGAGTATGTAGTATCAAGAAGCTCTACGCCGTACTTGTTTAAAAGCATTGTAAATTCTTACATAATCAACTATTGTTATGCTGTTTGATCAAGGGTAGCAACCTTTTTTTTATGCACTCCTTCGTGTAGGTTTGACCATTTATTGTGTCTGTCGTAATGAATGGACAAGATATTTTTCCACATTCGCATATGGCCTGCCACACCATTACCATCTTACCGAATTTTTCAGTGTAAATGGCTTTCACTGATCCGATTTTTTGATTAGCAGTTTGTCGTACAGCTTTGGAGCCCTTGGTTTCACAGATTCAGCCTGTTTGGTGCTTCGTTTTGGCTGCTTCTATTTCTGACGAGTCTGCAGACCCATCCAAGGAGACACGAATAACATTAGTCACCGAAGTACATAGCTTTTTCGCCATATCTTGGACTGATGCTGAAGGATGACGCTTGACATAGTCCCTTACCTTTCTGTCGATCGACGGGTCAACGGCACCGGGTTTTCTACTCCGTCTCGGGGAATCTACGACTGTTGTTGATACTTCCGTGATGTGTTTTGAACTGCTCCGACGCACACACCTTCTCCCTTAGCCAGTTTTCTGATCGAATGGCCACTGACGGTGCACCGTTTGTGCACAATCCGTTTACTTTGCTCGGAAGAAAGACCACGCATTTCCAAACTTTTGTGCGAAAAATTGAAAAAAATTGATATCAGTTTAATTAGGATTAAAAAAACGTGTCGCAGCCAAGTAGTCAGTGAATACTGAACGGATTTGAATACTGAACGGAAATGAACTAGCCCGAGGCTGAAAATCTCGACAATCAAGAGAAAAAACCAGCATCATGTTAAATGCATGTTGTTCAAAGCATGTCTAGAATATATAATTAGTTCTAAGTTTGTATTTAAAACCTTGGCGGTGCCTTGACACTCGCTACAAATTTCAATAGATTAGGAATTATATGTTTCCTAAATTAACACTGTTGTACCACTAACCGTTCTCCTACTGGGGTTGCAACAACCAGTCTGCCTAACAACGGATTCACCAGCGTATAAAGCACAACCAAGAACACTTCAAGTTCACTAATTTCCTCGAAAATTTTACGGCCACCGTGAGCGCTACTACCAACAATCAATATGTGCAACTAGCGATTTGAAATTGGTTCACTGTTGTAGAACCCCTTGGTCCGAAGTACACCTTGAAGCCAGCACCTTGCTATATATATTTGCGCCCTTGTTTTGATTTGCTGTGTTATTTTGACAGAATATTTGAGAGGGTGTTCGTGTGAGTTCATTATTAGGGGTGCATAACTAAGCTTGGGACCGATGTGCTAGTATTGACTGAGCCAAGAAAAAAATCGTATTTGTTCGGGACCTTCTGGTATTAGAGTTAGTCTATGCTACTACTCCGGTCCGGAGTCGCCACTACAAGAGACTTGGCTCGGCTTCGCAGAAAATTCAAGCCTTCAGGAATCAAACATATGCCGAAATAACCCGAAGGTTGCCACTATAAGATATCAGGCGGACGAAAATCGGAAAAGTGACCTTCACCAAAACTTTTTATCAATTTTTTTTTCAAAAGTGAACATATAAATTAAGAAAACTACAAAGTTTCAAGCTTCTAGCACTTTTCATTCCTGAGATATTAGATGTCAAAGTTGTAAGTTAGCTCTACGCAGAGCTGAACGAGTACATGGATTCTAACGAGCTGGATAGTGCTGAACTAATTCTATTATGTAGTTGGGGTATGGATGGCTCAACCGGGTATTCTCAGTACCACCAGAAGCTGCCAGAAGGATGTCAGAATGATTCTGATGTATTTTCATCAACACTTACTCCAATTCAGTTATTCATGCATAATGATCGAAAAATGATTATGTGGTTCAATGCTATGCCTCAAAGTATTCGATTTTGTAGGCCCATCATCCTTGAATTTATCAAAGAGAGTAAGGAGGTAATTCTTGCCACAAAAAATGACATTGAAAAAAAAATGAATGAATTGACGCCAGTGAAGGTCGAGCTTTTAAATGACAAAATAATTCTTGTTGATTTTGATTTTGTACTTAGCATGATAGATGGAAAAGTCCTCACGTATATTACAGGAAGTTCATCAATGCAAAATTGCCCAATCTGTGGAGCAAAGCCTAATGTAATGAACAGTAAAGAAAAGTTTGAAGAAGGATTTTTAACAAACGAAGATGCTCTACATTACGGTATATCTCCGCTTCATGCTTGGATTCGATTTTTCGAATGCCTTTTGCATATTGCATATAGAATGGATTTTAAAAAATGGCAGGTTTCACAGCCATTTAAAGGGTGATACGGTCAAAATTTGGTCAAGGGAAAACGCGTGTAAATCGGTGAAATCGTTTATTTAAAAAATCAAATTAAATTTCTTTTTCAAGTTCAACTAGTATAAAATTCAGGAAAAATATTCAGTTAGGCTTCCGCTTTTCCAAATCCGAATTGCCGGGCCTTACGCTTGACCCCTGCCATCAGATTTTGTACAGCCACCTTGTCCACCTTCTTCGCCGCAGAAAGCCAGTTTGCCTTGAACTGCTGCTCGTCCTTAGCAGTTTTTTGGTCTTCTTTAGGTTCCGCTTGACAATAGCCCAGTATTTCTCAATTGGGCGGAGCTCTGGCGTGTTGGGAGGGTTCTTGTCCTTGGGAACCACCTGCACGTTGTTGGCGGCGTACCATCTGCCGATGGCAAGATGCCAAATCCGGCCAAAACAGTACGGGAACAACCGTGTTTCTTCAGGAAAGGCAGCAGACGTTTATTCAAACACTCTTTCACGTAAATTTCTTGGTTGACAGTCCCGGAAGCTATGAAAATGCTGCTTTTCAAGCCACAGGTACAGATGGCTTGCCAAACCAGATATTTCTTTGCGAACTTTGACAGTTTCGTGTGCTTGAAAATATCTGCTACCTTTCCCTTCCTTTTGCCGTATAAAACTCCTGTCCCGGAAGCTGCTTGTAGTCGGCTTTGACGTAGGTTTCGTCGTCCATTACCACGCAGTCAAACTTCGTCAGCATCGTCGTGTACAGCCTCCGGGATCGCGCTTTTGGCCGTCGTATTTTGTTTATCATCGCGATTTGGAGTCACTACCTTCTTGTAAGTCGATAAGTCCGGCTCGTTTTTGGCTCGATGCACGGTTGTAGACGATACACCAGCTTATTTGCAGCATCTCGGAGAATAGAGTTAGGGTTTCGCCTGAAACTACCGGCAACTCTCTTTGTCGTCTCAGCGGCTTCCGGTTTTCGATTTCCCCCGATCCAGACTTCCTGGCTGTCGACAAACGTTCCCAAATACTTTAATTACATTTGCAACGGTTGATTTGGCAACTTTTAGCGATTTTGCCAACTTTGCGTGCGAGTACCTCGGATTTTCGCGATGCGCGAGCAGAATTTTCGATACGCTGCTCTTCTTGCTTGGATGGCATTTTGACAACTGAAGAGTGAATTCCAAAATCAAAATAGGAAGCAACATTACTACACACACACACCTTCAAAATGAGGGGTGTTCAGGTTTTTTAAATGCAAAATTGAAAGAAATACGTCAAGTTGATATTGACCAAATTTTGACCGTATCGCCCTTTACAGAATTATACGAACAAAGAAAAAAACTGACAACCCAACAGCTTCATGAGCATTTTGGAGTCAGAGTAGATCAACCAAGATCTGGTGGTGCAGGTACAAGTACTACAGGTAACGTTTGTCGACGAACATTGGCAAATCCTCAGCTTTTAAGCAGAATTGTGAACATCGACGAAGAATTGATTGTGAGGTTTAGAAATATTTTAATTGCTAAACAACTGTCAAGACTCAATAAACCCCGAAAAAATAGATTCGTATTGCAAGGATACCTACCGACTTTATCTGGAATTGTACGATTGGTATAAAATTCCTGCAACTGTGCATAAAGTACTCGCTCATGCCGGAGAAATTATTATGCATTCTCCAGCGCCATTTGGTATATTAGCAGAAGAGGCAGCAGAAAGCCCGCACAAACAGTTAAAGAAATACCGAACCCATCATGCTAGAAAGCGCTCAAGGCTGGACAACTTACATGATGTCTTCATTCGTGCCATGAATGAATCAGACCCATTCATCAGCTCACTTTGGATGGAGAAAAAGACGACAGAAAAAAAATGTTCTAGATTATCCAGATATCGTGAAAAGTTTTATGATTTTTGAAGATTCTGAAACGCGTTCAACATCCGACACCGATAACTGCGATGCGTTGGAGGAACTTATGAAAGCTGTCGATGAAGTTGATGAGGATTTTGTTTGTGATGAAACAGAAACATAGTAAGATTAATGCAAATCGACAAAAAAATATTGGAGTTGTTATTGTATATTTGCTTTGTAAAAATATATATGTATATTTCTACCGTTATGTAAATAAATAAACTGAAGCAGATTATGATTTTTTTGTTGTTGCGTGTTCTATACAAAGAAGTCATCTATTAATTTTGCTGGGGCAGACGGGTAAAGGGATCTTGTGTTTTCTTACGCGTCATGAAACGTTTATCAGTTTTATTCGTAAAAATCATACAAGGGGAAGGCAGTATGGAACAATTTCGAAAAATAAATTACGTTATTGATGGTTGGACCGAAAATCAATTCTTATTATTGCCGTTTCAGAGAAAAAATTGCATCAGGCGTCAGATTCATATACCCGAAACTGACAATCGTCACTGACAACCACAGCTGAGCGATTCCTTGACGTAACATAGTGGGTAAATTCAAATATTAAAGCCAGTTTTGTACTCTTTTGTATTTTTCTGAATTTGCATGAAAGCCTTGCATAGCAATGTCTTTTGGGGATGCAAAATGACGCAGCGTAATATTGATCATTCAGACCTATTTGGTTGCATGCCATATTTAGACATCGTACGCCTTACTTATGAGAAGGGCCTCATGAAAAATGCACTATGATATCTTCAAAAAATTGTATCTCGAAACAGGTTTGTCCGATTGGTTTGGTGTCTTGGGCGAAGTTTTAGACAATTGTTGGTGCTATATGGAGAAAATATGCACGGTAAAAAAAAGTTTAGTTTTTGTGTTTTGAACTAAAATATAGATTTTCCCTTAAAAAGTGAACCTGTCAACAATTTTTTAATTATTCTTATGTTATAGCTGACTTGAAAATGCTATCTAGTGCACAGTGATTTGTTCTGGAGAAAAATAGGTTACAATGAAATAAAAATTTAAAAAAATTACAATTTTCAAAAACGCTATTAAGAAAAGTCAAAAAAGTTTGTCACTCTAATTTTATGAAAGTACATCAAATTTGCAAGCAAAAAGTACTTGCGGTAACATTTTTCTAAGATGCACCGTTTAGAAGATATTACTGATTTAATATTGATTTTTTGATAACTTAATAAGTTTTGGCCCTTTTCGGATGTACTCCGTGTTTTTCCAGTTTCAAAAGTATTTTTTTCGGAAAGATTGGAAAATTTTGAGTTAAAATGACACTGACAGCTTAAAGATTCGAGTGAAATTCTCTGCCTTAAAAGTATTTTGAAAAACAAGTTACAAAATCCCACTATCAGGAACAATGATTTCTTCAAGTGATTTTTGGTGCGTTGTGCTGAAAACGTGCTAACAAGTATTAGATTTAGCTCATACCTGTTGAACGAGATCCAGTGTTGTTTGATAACATAATAATTGTAAAGGAAAGTGTAACACGTTTTGGTGCAAAGGTAAGTTTTAAATACACATTTAATTTATATGTTTTGTGATATTTTCGTACAAAACTAACAATTGGAAAATATTTTCTATGTTACAGATTACAAAATGAGTAAAATAAGATGTATTCGCCCATTCAAAGACATTCAGTGTTCGAAAGAGCTGCGATATCTCACGGATGGTATCATCCAAAAACTAAAATCAATTGGATTTTCCAAGGTATCCACACTGAACACCAAGGATTTTCGTATTTGTTCGTCTTGCCGTCTACATATTGATTCAAGAGCTCACCTCACCCAAAACGAAGAACAAAGCGTAGCCGGCGGCTCAAGGATGCCAACTGTTCAGACCATACCTGATGTACCTGATTCGCAAAGCTATGAAAGTTTGGTCACGATACCATCAGCGTCAACGCTAAGCACAGTTCAATCAAATGAAGACTTCACGATGCCTGTAGACGTCGAAATATTCAACCGAGGAATAGCAGCTATTCGTGTTTCGCCTATAGATTTAGGTAAGGTTAAAAATGTTCACTATCCTGAAAAAAGTGCGCTGAAATCGTCGAAGGTGTACGAAGAAATCTTTTTAAATTAGACGCTAAAACAGAAAAAGCAAACGAGTTTGATGAAGTCATAGAAAATATGAAAATTAAATTTTTAAATTCAGCCACAAGACAAGAAAAACTATCAATTTTATCATTGTTACCAAAATCATGGTCAGTACAAAAAAATGTAGACGAATTTGAAACCAGTAGAAATATGGCATCAGATGCAAGAAAGGAAAGAGATAATGTATTTGATTCATCTCAAGGTTCAAGCTCTGGAAAAGCTTTGAGTAATGAAACAAAAGAACTGGTTTTGAATTTTTTGAAGACGATGATATAAGCCGTGCAATGCCAGGCCAAAGAGATTTTGTTAGCGTAAAGACAGGAAATAAGAGATTAGCTGTTCAGAAAAGATTGTTAATGATGACATTGAGAGAAGCTTTTAATCGCTTTAATGAAATGTACGTCAATGTAAAAATAGGGTTTTCATCATTTGCAAGCCTCCGGCCAAGGCAATGTAAACTATTGACTATCACAGGAACACATAATGTTTGCGTTTGCACTACGCATGAAAATGTCAATTTAATTCTACATAGCTTAAAAAAATACAATGTCTTGAATGATCTAAAAACATTAACGAATAGATTACTTTGCGAAAATAAGACAACTCATTGCCATCTACGAAGATGTAAAACTGCCCAGATACCTCAGTTTTAGAAGACAGTTTATTGAAACAACTGGAAGAAAACTTTGTTGAAAAGCTTTCATTCGAACAATGGGTTACCACTGACAGATGTGATTTAGAAACTATTGCAAAGCAAACCGATGAGTTTGTTTCATTTTTCAGCTCAAAATTAGAAAGTTTGATTCCACATGATTTTGTAAAAACCGAACAATCCAATTTTTTGAAAACTACAAAACAAAACTTGCAAGATGGTGAATTTTAGCTATTTGTGACTTTTCTGAATATTACAGCTTCATTTTGCAGGATGAAGTTCAATCACACCATTGGAACGTGCAACAGGCCACAATCCATCCTTTCGTAATATATTATACTGAAAATATGCAAATTAAACATTTTAGCTTCATTATAATTTCTGAAGAACTAAGACATGATTCAGTCGCTGTTAATTTGTTTATTGATAAAATGATAAACTTTTTACAAATTGATCAAAATAAAAACACAAAAAAAAATTATTTTATGTCAGATAGTGCTGCTTCACAGTATAAAAACCGAAAAAACTTTTCTAGCCTTTGTAAATTTAAGTCAAAGTATGGTATTGACGCTGAATGGCATTTCTTCGCAACATCGCACGGAAAAGGTCCATGCGATGCTATTGGAGGTACGTAAAACGCATGGCTACCAGAGCAAGTTTAGCCAAAGAACGCGAACACCCGATGAAGACTGCAAGAGAGTTGTTTAATTGGGCAAACAAACGAAAAGAAGAAGAACTTACAAAGTTGTCATTTTGTTATTCTACTACAGAAGAATACGAAAATATGTCTTTGCAGCTAAATAATCAATATAATAATGCAAAACAATTCAAGGAACTCAAGAAATTCCACTCATTTCTTCCTCTATCAGAAAATACAATAAAGGCAAAGCTTTATTCAAACTGTCCTGACAATGATGCCAAAATATTCGATATTGTTAAGAAAGTTGTGTAAACAATATATTTTATAAAAATACAGGAATAAAAATAAACTGATGATATCCAACATATAATGTTATTTTTTATTGCGCACAATCACCATCCCTGAAAAATAAAGCTTAATTCGCTCTTTTGAATCTCTGCTAATTGAGGAGCTTGCATTTGCAGTTCTCAAAGAGGTGTATCTCGAAATCGAGTTGTCTCATCGGTTTGATGTCTGGGGCAATGTTCGGCAATAGAGAGAAAATATGCACAGTATAAACAAATTTAGTTTAAATGGATTAAACTGTTAGGCGATATACAATAGTTGAATGCACATTTTCAACACAATACACCAAAATAACTGGAAGAAATCATTGTTCCTGATAGTGGGATTTTGTAACTTGTTTTCAAAATACTTTTAAGACGAAACTTCACTCGAATCTTTAAGCTGTCAGTGTCATTTTAACTTAAAATTTTCCAATCTTTCCGAAAAATACTTTTGAAACTGAAAAAACACGAATACATCCGAAAAGGGCCAAAACTTATTAAGTTATCAAAAAAATCAATATTAAATCAGTAATATCTTCTAAACGGTGCATCTTAGAAAAATGTTACCGCAGTACTTTTTGCTTGCAAATTTGATGTACTTTCATAAAATGACATGGTGACAAACTTTTTGACTTTTCTTAATAGCTTTTTGAAAATTGTAATTTTTTGTAAATTTTTTTTTCATTGTAACCTATTTTTTCCAG